>AYKW01000003.1:0-41407 GCA_002760635.1 Ganoderma sinense ZZ0214-1
CCGGTGCTTGGTGCCTTGCGCGACAACCTCGACCTGCTGTCTGGCAGTTCGGCCCGGGGCAGCGCATCGCGAGGAGCCCTGGTGAGTGTCACCTTCGTATATCCTGTAACTTCTATGTACGAATTTCCGAGCGATTGGATGGGGGGCCGTTTCAGGGCACGAGTGCGATGGAGAGCCCGCTGTGTGTCACGCAGCTTGTCAGGCCGCTCCTCGCGCTTTTTTTCCCGCCCCAACGTTGTGCGATGGGGCGCCCGGCCGCTTTCAGAGCGGAGGTGTGCCGCAATGTTCATGGTAAGTCTTCTGTCGGCGGGCTTTACATTTCCGGATCGCTCACTAGTCCTCTTGTTTATCCAGCCCTCAAACGACCGCGAGCCCCGGCCACGAAGCGGGCTCGGACCAGCGGGCAGCTCGCCTGTTTCCCGCTGCGGATATCCCGGCAGCGGCGGTGCGAACCAAACGAAACCACCGTTATGAGGATGCCGGCACTCGACGCGGTGGGGCGGCGAAGTATGGCTTGCAACAGCAGTGTAGGATACGACTGGTAAGTGCGTTTTCTGTGGCTGGACAGATGGTCCATGTGCACGCGCGACGTCGGAGGGCACAGCTTGTCTGGAGATGCGGAGGGCGGTTCGGCAGACACTGGAATGTGTCCTGCTGCGAGACGAACCGTGTGGTGTGGGTTGGCGGCGACAGGGTGTCCGAAGGGCGGCGACTACGGCAGTCCTCCAAACTTCGGGCTCAGGGGATGCACAGACATCCTCGCCCTCCGGGAGCTCCCTCATGCACACCCTGTCCACCGCAGGTCCTCAGCTGCGGCAGATGCGCGCTGCAAGGTGTCCCTCATCCCCATGCACAACCTCGTCCTCGCGATGCACTGCGCAAAGTGGTTCAAGGTCGAGTTTTGGGATGCATAGCGTGCACCCGAGTACATGTACATGCTGTCTGTAGCTCCTAGTCCTCGTCCGGACAAATAAATATATTTCCTGCTGTTTGTACTGTACAACTCTGAGATTTCCACCCACTCCACCGCACACAAGACCATTGCATGCCCACCCATCGCACCGCACACAAGAAGCATTGGACGCACACAAGAAGCATGATCGCACACAAGAAGCATGATCGCACACAAGAAGCATTGCACGGAGAGAGTCCGTGTTTGTTTCTCTGGCTGCACGCCGTCGCCTCGCCCGGCCCTGGGACAAACAACGCGTGAGCTGAAACACCCGAGCCCGACCCCACAGTGCCCCAGCTTCCCCGCCATGATCAGCGTCCGCGGCCTATCGCGGGGGCGTCTCCGCGTAGATACGTAGATATGTAGCGCGCACCAGAACAGTCGATGGTTCGTGGGCAGCGCACCCGTCCGCGAAGCTCAGTGCTCACGCCAGACAGCGTTCGCTATCGCGTCCACTCGTCCCCCTTGTCCCCGATGCCGACTAACGCCGGTCGATCTTAACACCCACATCCCGCGTATCTGAATGGAAGAAGGCAACCCCCTGTGCATGCGCGGGGCGAAGGCGAGAAGCGGCGAGCGTGGAGTGTGGAGAGCCCGGGAAGCGGACACGGCAAACCGCGCAAACCCCGCGTCCCCGGAGGTAGGGGTGGGGGCAGAACCAACTCAACTCAACTCAACTCAGTCGAGTTCAAGTTATTTGAGAATTACGGATATCTGGTCCCCTTCTGAGACCGCGTAACGGCGAGAGAAGAGCCCAGAACCCCCGTTCAGACTCACCGGACACTTGAACGCCTTCTCGCGCCCGTCTCTTCGCCTCGGTGACGACGGTGCGCGCTCGCTCGGGTTCCTCCGCGCCGCGGCGAAGGGCTCCATGCGCGCGGCCGAGGATCCGGAGTTCCTGTACGCCTTGTTCTTCACGCGTCGGTGCGGCCCAGCGGTGTTTCCGGATACGGATATGGATGATGTGGGTGTTGGAGCCGACCGTGTGCACGGCGGCGTGTCCTCGAAGCCTTCGTCCGCTCCCACTGAGGGTTCTTCGTCGGAGTCATCCATGTCAACGTCCTCGTCCGTGTCAGACGTCGCGTGGCATCGCGGGCGATCGCGGCCGCCGCGCGAGCGCAAGGAGGGGTTGCCCGGCTGGAAAGAGAAGAGCGCCGGGGGCAGGCACAGAGGCTCGCTGGGCCCGGGCGAGGAGTGCGCAGACGTCGCGCTCGAGGTGGTTGGGCTGGGTGAGAGCGGCGTGTGCGTGAGGTCAGGGACGTAATGACGACGATGACGATGTCATGGGCGACGATCCCGAGGTCGCACCCACGATGTGCACGCAGGATCACGAACGAGAGGAGGAGGATTAGCAGGAGTTCGGGTTTCAGTAGGGAGGGAGGTCTGTTACCGGTGCGCCCCCTCTAGAACCGCTCTCTCGCATTCCCATAGCGTGCAACCACGCTCCCCCACCCGCGTACCGTCATGTTCGCATGATGCGTCCCCGCGTTCCCCAATTTTTTCCGCCCATACGGCTTCGTGCTGTATCTTCCGTACTATAACTACCCTGCCCCCTCTCCATACAATGCATCTCTCACCTCCTCTTCCCATCTCGAAGCCTCCTCCGCTATTGTCCCCGACCACCTTCTCTTGCTCGTTTTAGCCCATCTTCCGCCTCCCATTGCTGCTCCTTCCCACCGCTGTTTGGCGCCCATGCGCGTCTCGTCCTTGCCCGACAAAACCCCATTGTAAGCCGCTGCACAGCGCACCCCATACCTCAAGGACCTTCTCATTCGCTTCCTCTAGTCCTCTCCTACATTTGACATTAGTTTTTGTAGCGTCTTTTACCTTATTCCCCCTTCCACTCCCTTGCCTTCCACCCCTTTCGCAGGCACAGGTCCCACGGCGCTTTCACCCACCCCTCGAGTGCTGGACCGTGGACGGTCCATATCTCAGTAGGGAGGGGGTGATGTGCATCGCGTGCGGATGCACGCGTAGCCCACCGCATTCGAGCACTCCCGGCAGCTACGACCTCGAGCACACCGTGATCACGACCTCGAGACCGACCTCGAGACCATCCCAACCTCGACCTCGCGACCTCCCCACCGCCACTCCGCGACATAACCATGGTCACCTCGACATCGAGCTACCCCCACGCGACCAGCCCGGTGCTCTCTCGCATCACAACTCCTGCCCGGATCCTGCGTGCCACACCAGCTAGCTACCTCGACGGTCCCTCCCGCCCGTGTCAGCACCTCCCCTCGACCTGTTCGTGCTCCGGCCCAGCACGCTGTCCCTCTTGCGTGCCCCAACGCTCCGTTTCATGTCTTCGTTGTCGGACTCATCTATACGCGGTACCCCCGCCATCTCCTTTGTATTTAAGGTTTTGATGCCATCTCCCGAATACCAGCTTCGCTCACCCCTCTCGTATCGCGCCCGTGTGCCCTCTCGTCGTCGTCTCCGAGTCTCGCCCCTCGTCGTCCCCCCCGCGTATCCTCGTCTTAGAACCCCGCGCTGATCATTGTTTCTACTTGACTTACAGGACTCTATACTACGCACCCGAGCCTGTCCGCAGACCTCTCCTCCACCCTCTCTCTCGCTCCTTCCTCCCCTTCGCGCACGCTCGGACGAGCTCGCGACGCGCTCCCCTCGCACACAAGTCTTTCCCTGCACCGGGGTAAGCGTCACATCAACGCACACAAGAAGCATGATCGCACACAAGAAGCATTGGACGGAGAGAGTCCGTGTTTGTTTCTCTGGCTGCACACCCTCGCCTCGCCCGGCCCTGGGACAAACAACGCGTGAGCATGAAACACCCGCATATCGCACCCACACACTGCATGTAGCCACCTCTGAGCCCGACCCCAGCTTCCCCGCCATGATCAGTGTCGCGTCGTATCGCAGGGTGTCTCCGCATAGATACGTAGCGCACGCCAGAACAGTCGATGGTTCATGAGCAGCGCACCCGTCCACGAAGCAGTGCTCACGCCAGACAGCGTTCGCTATCGCGTCTACTCGCCCCCCTTGCCCCCGATGCCGACTAACGCCGGTCGATCCCGACACCCACATCCCGCATATCTGAATGGGGAAGAACCCCCCGGTGCACGCGAAGGGCGAGGGCGAGAAGCGGCGAGCGTGGAGAGCCCGGGAAGCGGACACGGCAAACCCCGCGTCCTGGAGGTGAGGTGTGGGGGCAACACCAACTCAACTCAGCCATTTGAGACTCGATGACCGAATCTCGAATCTCGGGGGCACACCGTACCCGCGTCGTCTCCTCCCCGCCATGAGACCGCGTAACGGCGAGAGAAGAGCACAGAACCCGCGTTCAGACTCACCGGACACTTGAACGCCTTCTCGCGCCCGTCTCTTCGCTTCGGCGACGACGGTGCGCGCGAGCTCGGGCTCCTCCGCGCCGCGGCGAAGGGCTCCATGCGCGCGGCCGAGGATCCGGAGTTCCTGTACGCCTTGTTCTTCACGCGTCGGTGCGGCCCAGCGATATTTCCCAGTACGGGTTCGGATAAAGATGAGTGCGAAGTCGGAGCCGATCGCGTGCGGGGCGGCGTGTCCTCGAAGCCTTCATCGGCTCCTGCTGAGGCTTCTTCGTCGGAGTCGTCCATGTCAACGTCCGTGTCGGACATCGCGTGGGCCCGCGGGCGATCGCGGTGACCGCGCGAGCGCGAGGAAGAAGGGGTAGGCTGGAAAGAGAAGAGCGCCGGGGGCAGGCAGAGAGGCTCGCTGGGCCCGGGCGAGGAGTGCATGGACGTCGCGCCGGACGAGGTCGGGCTGGGCGAGAGCGGCGTGTGCGTGAGGTCCGGGACAGCGACGGGCGTAGGAGAAACGGAGATAGCATGGAGCGGGGGATCAGGCTGGGGATAGCTGAGGATGTAGGAGTAGGAGGTGCAGGAGCCGGAGCGGGGCTGGGCGTACACGGGGCTGGAGAAGAGCGGGCGGGCGTCAGAGGGGAGCGGGAGGACGTGTTCTTCTTCGAAGTGCTCGAGGAGGCGGTGGAGGTCCGGGAGCGCCTGGCCGCAGCACGCGAAGTCGGAACACTGCGCGGCGGAGGGGATTAGGTGAAGTGCGCACAAGGGGTGGAGGGGGTCATGGGGGTCGCAACTGGTACTCACGAAGGACTGATCGACGCACGAGGAGTCGATGTACGAGTCGAAGAGCGCGTCGTGGTACGGGTCCGGGGCGTCGACGTGAGCATCGGAGAGGTGGCCTGTGGACGCAAAGCTGCATGTATGCGCATCAGGACTCAGCAAGCGTTCATAGTTGATAGGGGGCACGAGGGCGGTGTACGCACTCGAAGAGCTCGTGCGAGAACATGGGGCACGTCTACGCAGTAGCGACGTCGTGGTGCTCGGCGAGCAGACTGTGCAGGGTGCGCGGGGAAGGAGAGAAAGGAGAGAAAGGAGGGGGTGAAGTAGAGAGAAGGACGAGGGCGACGGAGGAAGAGGACGGATGGAAGATATTAAGGACGAGGATGGCGGAGTATAGTTAGCGTCGAGCTTGTCAGATTACAGATAGGGAACCGCGGTCGCTGACCCGCTGCAAGTCTTGGGAGAAAGCTGACGGGAGTGGCTACGAGCAGCGATCATGTGTGTTCGAGGCAGGGGTTCCATCCCCGAGGTATCCCACATTCCCCACCCATCGCTACCCTTGTGCGGGTCCCGCCTAGCTCGGCTGCGAGCATGAACGTCCAGGTGGGTACTGAGAAGACTGATGGACTCGGAGAAGGTGGAACCTGGACAGATATGCTACCCGTGAGCTTCATCTCCTGGAGCCTGGCTGGAGCCGACCCTTGTGAGGAGGAGCGACCAGATGCTAGCGGGGCGTCGCTTCTCATCGACATCAACCTAAGACATTGCAATGCTCATGTGTCGGGCCCTCGCGACACGAAGAGAAGCAGGAAAAAGAAAGCGAGCGGCGTACCCCGTACCTGGGTTGACTACGTCCTGGATGGATCCACTGTGATCGTACGCCTCGGGCCCACTTAAGCAACCTCGATTGCCGTTTTCGACGCCTTGATCGCAATGTTAGCCTCAGGATCGATCGACTCCATGTTTCAAGACGACCCCACCGGCCTTGAGCGCATGGTCGATACCCCGCACAAAGACGAGGGGGCAGATGAGAAGCGGGGATCCAAGGCGGGAAGGATGCGGAGGCTAATTACAGGTTTCTCCGGGGCGTCCTGCACGTCGATGCTCGGTGGCACATAGCACGGCGATGGGAGGGAGGGAAGCGACTGGAATTGCATCCCCATGGTCACAAGCTCGCAGCGAAAATAGGGGGATTTGCCATGGTGCACCGATGAGATGCCTCGTTCGGTTTGTTACATCGCAGGTGCCTGCAGAGCGACTGCGAGTGCTCCTATTACCCCTGCACCGTCTACCTCCGCCCCCTCTCCGGTTGCACCCGCTCTTCACCCCAGCCGTCAGCCAGCCCAGACCGACCGCGCCGACCGTGCTCCTGCGATCTGCCCCATCGAGAGCCTCAGCTCGTACCAAAGCCGCTGCACGATCAAGCTCGAGGCTCGCGCTACGAACAAGTCTGACATTCGACGGAGCTGTCAGACATATTACGGGCTGGGATCCCAGTCCCAGCGCACAAAATGGCCGTGGCGTGTCCTGCCAGGACAGTCCCGAGCACGGAGCACAAGGTACATGCTGTACCGCTCCCCATATCCCGTCTAGTACTTATACTCACCCGGTCCCCAGCTTCTCGCACGCACGGACCCAGTGCCGCCATACGTCCCGTTCCTCGCCTACCAGCGGCCCCCAATAACCATCCCATCTCCGCCGGGCTGCCCGTTCCCGGCCAAGCCTTCCGTCCGTCTCACGCATTCACGACCCTTGTCCGTAATATGCCATCCATCACCCCCGCCTCTTGTCTTCCGCCGCGTACCGTGTTTACGAAGCCGCAAAAGGGTAAGTAGAGCAGGCGGCGATGGCGCTCCGTGTCGTGCGACCTCGTCCGGCAACGGTTCGGGTCTCTCTATTCGCCGTTGATTCCAGCTGACTCCTGCTCCTTTGCAGAGTCCGCTCGGTCATCCGTGCGCTCAGGCTTGGCAGACAAGCGGCACGCAGTCGAAGTTTCCGAAGCCGTTCCCGTACCAACGACCGTGCATTTCCAAGTCGCCGTCTCAAGCGCGGCTGAGAATCCGTCGCGTCGCGCTGAGGGCGGCCGCTCTCGCCTACCTTGGTGAGTGACGCAAAAGAGCATGACCGTTGATCAACATACGAGACTCAGGAATGCACCCAGGACGGCCCACCGCAGACGAAACCATCCGCAAACTTGGATATGGCAAGCCAAGCTGAGCCACATTTGGCAAGCGCCTGCGCCCTTCCAGCGCTTTACGAGCCTCTCTGCTCTCGACCACCACTACGACCCCACGCTCGGCTCTATGCGTCCCAATCTCGACGCATACAAGCATTCAGAAATACGTCTGATCATCTGTGTTCAAAGTCCGGTGGGTGACGTGGCCGGATCTCGGTGTCTGGCAGTTACTACGCCTCTGTCTCGAGCCTCGCTTCGTCCGTCTCGGTCTTCTCTCCTCGCAGCTACCTCCGCGCCGGCTCTCGGGTCTCTGACGGCTGCGACAATCGCTCCACACGGACGCTCTACCCTGCTCTTGGCAGGCTGCCATAACGCGCTAACAGTAGCCGAACGGCGACTCGGGGGTCGGAATATTAATGCCCAGGTGAGTGCGTCATCAGCGTACCCTCGGTCTGGGTTGCAGGATGCAGTAAGTCTGTATTTCATCTTTTTTTCGCGGGCTTGGACAGCACCGGAAGCCCGAGCATACGGGTGCATCGAGACCCTGCTCCTCGGGCTGTCGGCGTGGACCGCCGGGGCGAGGTCAGTGTGACATTGCGACGTCGACATCGATATACAATGCAGATCTGGCATCGTCACGGATGCTCGTGCGAGGCGTTTCTCACAATACCTGGCAGAAATGCGGTTAAGTCGTGGCAGGGGACAGCAGGACGCTGCTACCCTTGTCGAGCCGCAACCGCTCGGAGACAGGACGGGGTCGTTTCGCCGGCCTTACACACAGATGTGTGTTGTCATATCGGCTCATGCGTCGCTTCTGGGTTCAAGGGCAGAGCGACGAGTCTAATTTTGCCGTAAATTGATGTGCCGGTAGTGTGCCGTGTCACGTCCTGCGTATGACACTGCGAGGTATACGTCCTCTCGATTGTGGATGGACCCTGGGCCCAGAGAATTCCCTCTTGATGCCCGTTTGCGTTGCGAGCCAGTGTGAGCCAGGTATGGTTGGATTTGGACATCGATATGAAAGGTTACGGGCTGCCCGGCGGAGCCGGAGTCAGCTGGAATCAAGTTCCTCGACGATTCGGAGGAGCTCTGATTGGGGGCGCTGCGTCCGTGGGTGTGGTTACGAGAGACACTCGCGTGCACGGTAGCTCGGGCACAGTTTGTCTTGACTCTCACGACTGGTCTGGATGTCCGGCGGAGTCTCGCATCCTGCCGCATACTTACCCGCAGGCTTAAGGAATCAAACCTGCCGGAACGGAGCTTTCTCAGAAGGTACGTACATTGGGGATGCAGGGACGGAAAGGGATGATTGGCGGAGATGGCCGTCTAATTGACCCTGGTGTGGCGCTGCCTCCGAATTGTCGGACCTTAGACGCGTCCGTAGATCGCCTCGGTGGTTACCGTCTCGTTCTGGCTCTCGGTCGAGCGCGAAAGGCCGCATCGTTGCACACTCCTGGCTGAGTAGAGATGAGGTGCATCATTAAATCGGACACTTGGCATCATGGTCGTGCCAAACGAGTGCTGGGGCGAGAGCACGGTATTTGGGCTCAATTCCAATGTCTTGGCAGATGGCTCCGAGACTGCACGAGAGAGGCTTGGGTAACGGTGCGTTATTTTCTGTTCTGTGGGGATTGGTTGCAACCGACATCGGGGGTTGGGCGAGGTGCCCGGCTGTACTTCGACCGCGCTGACAGAGCGCAAATACAACCACAATGTTCATGGTGAGCATCGTTTAGCAGACGTCTTCCACCCTTCTGTTTTTAACTTCCTTTGATTGTTCAGGTACTTCTCATATTAATCTTCGTCCAGCACGCAAACGGCCGGGAGCCTGAGCCGGAAAGCCAGCTCGGACTGGCTGGCTGATCGCATTGTTCGTGTCGCAGCGCCCCCGGCAGCAGCGTGAATCAGCGCGGAGTGTCGTCTCGAGCCTTCCGGTGCTCGGTGCCTTGTGCTATAACCTCGATCTGCCGTCTGGCAGTCCGGCGGGGCAGCGCGTTGCGAGGAGACTGGTGAGTGTTACCTTCGTGTATTCTGTAGCTTCTATGTACGAATTTTGGAGCGATTGGATGGGGGGGCATGTCAGGGCACGAGTGCGACGGAGAGCCCATCGTGTCTCACGCGGCTTGTCCGGCCGCTCCTCGCACTTTTTTCCCACCCCAACGTTGTGCGACGGGGCGCCCGGCCGCTTTCAGAGCGGAGGTGTGCGGCGATGTCCATGGTAAGTCTTCTGTCGGCGGGCCTTACATTTGTAGTTGGATCGCTCACCGGTCCTCTTGTTTATCCAGCCCTCAAACTCGGACCGCGAGCCCCGGCCCCGAAGCGGACTCGGACCAGCAGGCAGCTCGCCTGTTTCGCGCTGCGGATCTCCCGGCAGCGGCGGCGCGAACCAAACGAAACCACCATTATGAGGATTCCGGCACTCGACGCGGTGGGGCGGCGAAGGATGGCTTGTAACAGCGTAGGAGATGACTGGTAAGTCCTTTTTTTGCGGCTGGACAGACGGTCCATGTGCACGGGAGACGTCGGAGGGCATGGCTTGCCATCTGGAGATGCGGAGGGCGGTTCGGCGGACACTGGAATGCGTGCAGCTGCGAGACGGATCGCTCCGTGTGGGTAGGCGCCGACAGGGTGTGCGAAGGCCGGCGACTATGGCGGTCCTCCAAACTTCGGGCTCGGGGGATGCACAGACATCCTCGCCGTCCGGGAGCTCCCTCACGCGCACCCTGTCCACCGCAAGTCCTCAGCTGCGGCAGATGCGCGCTGCAAGGTGTCCCCCATCCCCGTGCACAACCTCGTCCTCGCGATGCACTGCGCGAGGTGGTTCAAGCTCGGATTTTGGGATGCATAGCGTGCACCCGAGTACATGTAGATGCTGCCTGTAGCTCCGAGTCCTCGTCCGGACGAATAAATATATTTCCTGCTGTATGTACTGTACAACTCCGAGATTTCCATCCACCACAAACAAGACCACTGCATGCCCACCCATCGCACCGCACTCCACCCGCTCCACCCATCCACCATACACACGACTGCACCGCACACAAGAAGCATTGCACGCACACAAGAAGCATTGGACGGAGAGAGTCCGTGTTTGTTTCTCTGGCTGCACGCCGTCGCCTCGCCCGGCCCTGGGACAAACAACGCGTGAGCATGAAACACCCGAGCCCGACCCCACAGTGCCCCAGCTTCCCCGCCATGATCAGCGTCCGCGTCACATCGTATCGTAGGGCACCTGAGGACGGTCCAGTAGCGCGCGCCAGAGCAGGGCGAATGCACACGTACAGCTGTGCACCCGTCCGCGAAGCTCAGTGCTCACGCCAGACAGCGTTCGCTATCGCGTCTACTCGCCCCCCTGCCCCCGATGCCGAGTAACGCCGGTCGATTCCGACACCCACATCCCGCATATCTGAATGGGGAAGAACCCCCCCGTGCACGCGAAGGGCGAGGGCGAGAAGCGGCGAGCGTGGACCGTGGAGAGCCCGGGAAGCGGACACGCGCGCGTAAACCCCGCGTCCCGGGGGCGAGTGTGGGGGTAGGGTGTGGGGGTAGGGACAAACCCAACTCAACTCAACTCAGTCGAGTCATCTGAGAATCACGAATCTCGGGGCCACGCCTTGTGTCCCCCCTGGGACCGCACGCAACGGCGAGAGAAGAGCACAGAACTCGCGCGAGCACTCACCGGACACTTGAACGCCTTCTCGCGCCCGTCTCTTCGCTTCGGCGACAACGGTGCGCGCTCGCTCGGGTTCCTCCGCGCCGCGGCGAAGGGCTCCATGCGCGCGGCCGAGGATCCGGAGTTCCTGTACGCCTTGTTCTTCACGCGTCGGTGCGGCCCAGCGGTGTTTCCGGATACGGATATGGATGATGTGGGTGTTGGAGCCGACCGTGTGCACGGCGGCGTGTCCTCGAAGCCTTCGTCCGCTCCCACTGAGGGTTCTTCGTCGGAGTCATCCATGTCAACGTCCTCGTCCGTGTCAGACGTCGCGTGGCATCGCGGGCGATCGCGGCCGCCGCGCGAGCGCAAGGAGGGGTTGCCCGGCTGGAAAGAGAAGAGCGCCGGGGGCAGGCACAGAGGCTCGCTGGGCCCGGGCGAGGACGAGGAGACTGGTGAGTGTTACCTTCGTGTATTCTGTAGCTTCTATGTACGAATTTTGGAGCGATTGGATGGGGGGCATGTCAGGGCACGAGTGCGACGGAGAGCCCATCGTGTCTCACGCGGCTTGTCCGGCCGCTCCTCGCACTTTTTTCCCACCCCAACGTTGTGCGACGGGGCGCCCGGCCGCTTTCAGAGCGGAGGTGTGCGGCGATGTCCATGGTAAGTCTTCTGTCGGCGGGCCTTACATTTGTAGTTGGATCGCTCACCGGTCCTCTTGTTTATCCAGCCCTCAAACTCGGACCGCGAGCCCCGGCCCCGAAGCGGACTCGGACCAGCAGGCAGCTCGCCTGTTTCGCGCTGCGGATCTCCCGGCAGCGGCGGCGCGAACGAAACGAAACCACCGTTATGAGGATTCCGGCACTCGACACGGTGGGGCGGCGAAGTATGGCTTGCAACAGCAGTGTAGGAGACGACTGGTAAGTGCGTTTTCTGTGGCCGGACAGATGGTCCATGTGCACGCGCAATGTCGGAGGGCACAGCTTGTCTGGAGATGCGGAGGGCGGTTCGGCTGACATTGCAATGCGTGCGGCTGCGAGACGGATCGCTCCGTGTAGTTACGTGGCGCAGGGCGTGCGAAGGCCGATGACTACGGCGGTCCTCCAAACTTCGGGCTCGGGGGATGCACAGACATCCTCGCCGTCCGGGAGCTCCCTCATGCACACCCTGTCCACCGCAAGTCCTCAGCTGCGGCAGATGCGCGCTGCAAGGTGTCCCCCATCCCCGTGCACAACCTCGTCCTCGCGATGCACTGCGCGAAGTGGTTCAAGCTCGGATTTTGGGATGCATGGCGTGCACCCGAGTACATGTACACGCTGTCTGTAGCTCCGAGTCCTCGTCCGGACGAATAAATATATTTCCTGCTGGATGTACTGTACAACTGCGAGATTTCCGCCACCAAGCTGCACAAAAACCACCGCACTCCACCCACTCCACCGCACACAAGACTCTATCGCACGCACACAAGAAGCATGATCACACACAAGAAGCATGATTGCACAGAGAGAGTCCGTGTTTGTTTCTCTGGCTGCACGCCGTCGCCTCGCCCGGCCCTGGGACAAACAACGCGTGAGCATGAAACACCCGAGCCCGACCCCACAGCGCCCCAGCTTCCCCGCCATGATCAGCGTCGCGTCGTATCGCAGGGTGTCTCCGCATAGATACGTAGAGCGCGCCAGAACTCAACTCAGTCGAGTTATCATGAACCTCGGGGCCACACCGTACCCGCGTCGTCTCCTCCCCGCCATGAGACCGCGTAACGGCGAGAGAAGAGCACAGAACCCTCGTTCAGACTCACCGGACACTTGAACGCCTTCTCGCGCCCGTCTCTTCGCTTCGGCGACAACGGTGCGCGCTCGCGTTCGTTCGGGCTCCTCCACGCCGCGGCGAAGGGCTCCATGCGCGCGGCCGAGGTCTTGTTCTTCACGCGTCGGTGTGGCCCAGCGGTGTTTCCAGATAGGGATGGCGTAGGTGTCGGAGCCGGCCGTGTGCGGGGCGGCGTGTCCTCGAAGCCCCCGTCAGCTGAGGCTTCTTCGTCGGACTCGTCGATGTCAATGTCCGTGTCGGACGTCGCTTGGGCCCGCAGGCGATCGCGGAGGCCGCGCGAGTGCGAGGAGGTTGCGCTCGGCTGGAAAGAGAAGAGCGCCGGGGGCAGGCACAGAGGCTCGCCGGGCTCAGGAGAGGAGTGCGCGGACGTCGCGCTCGAGGTGGTTGGGCTGGGCGAGAGCGGCGTGTGCGTGAGGTCCGGGACAGCGACGGACGAGATCCCGCTGAACTGGAGGCTCGGCAGGGCGTCGCGCGGCGTTGGGGAGGCGGGGATAGAATGGGGGGCAGCGGGGGTGTGGAGCGGGGGATCAGGTTGGGGGTAGCTCAGGATGTAGGAGGTGCAGGAGCCGGAGCGGGGCTGGGCGTAGACGGGGCTCGAGAAGAGCGGGCGGGCGTCGGAGGGCAGGGGGAGGACGTGGTCTTCTTCGAAGTGCTCGAGGAGGCGGTGGAGGTCTGGGAGCGCCTGGCCGCAGCACGCGAAGTCGGAACACTGCGAGGCGCAGGTGATTAGGTGAAGTGCGCGAGTGCGGGTGGTCAGTGGGGGTCGCGGGTAGTACTCACGAAGGACTGATCGACGCACGAGGAGTCGATGTACGAGTCGAAGAGCGCGTCGTACGGCACATCCAAACGCGTGCTACCGCCGGTTCGTGTCCGATGGAGAGCACTTCGTCCAGTCGATGCCGGACTACCTTGTCGAGCAAAACACCATTGCGAAGTGCGCAACTGCAATTATCGGCAAGTTCTCCGTCAACCTTGTACAGGGGACCCGGTAAGTCGCTCACGACGCGTCCGGATGCGGCTACATGTCTTATGCGCTTTGTATGCGAGGCTCCTGATCGTCCCACTATGAGGGTGCTAGTGAGAGAAAACGCGGGCGAGATAGGAACCCCAGCAGCCCTGCAACCTCGCGGTCAACATGGAGCCCCGGCGAGTGCTCCTATTACCCCTGCACCGTCTACCTCCGCCCCCTCTCCGGTTGCACCCGCTCTTCACCCCAGCCGTCAGCCAGCCCAGACTGACCGCGCCGACCGTGCTCCTGCGATCTGCCCCATTGAAGGCCTCAGCTCGTACCAAAGCCGCTGCACGATCAAGCTCGAGGCTCGCGCTACGAACAAGTCTGACATTCGACGGAGCTGTCAGACATATTACGGGCCGGGATCCCAGTCCCAGCGCACAAAATGGCCGTGGTGTGTCCTGCCAGGACAGTCCCGAGCACGGAGCACAAGGTACATGCTGTCTCGCTCCCCATATCCCGTCTAGTACTTATACTCACCCGATCCCCAGCTTCTCGCACGCACGGACCCAGCATCGCCGTACGTCCCGTTCCTCGCCTACCAGCGGCCCCCAATAACCATCCCATCTCCGCCGGGCTGACCGTTTCCGGCCAAGCCTTCCGTCCGTCTCACGCATTCACGACCCTTGTCCGTAATATGCCATCTATCATCCCCGCCTCTTGTCTTCCGCCGCGTACCGTGTTTACGAAGCCGCGAAAGGGTAAGTAGAGCAGGCGGCGATGGCGCTCCGTGTCGCGCGACCTCGTCTAGCAACGGTTCGGGGCTCTCTATTCCCCGTTGATTCCAGCTGACTCCTGCTCCTTTGCAGAGTCCGCTCGGTCATCCGTGCGCTTGGCAGACAAGCGGCACGCAGTCGAACTTTCCGAAGCCGTTCCTGTACCAACAACCGTGCATTTCCAAGTCGCCGTCTCAAGCGCGGCTGAGAATCCGTCGCGTTGCGCTGAGGGCGGCCGCTCTCGCCTACCTTGGTGAGTGACACAAAAGAGCATGACTGTTGATCCACGAAAATTGGGCGCTGATTGACTTGGCCCGCAGCCTCGCAACTTTCATCCGTTCTCTGCATCCGAGTCTGCCTCGGCCCGACGTGCCCTCCTCCCGTTGGCCACCTGGCCGTGGCGACATGGACGGTTCCGCCCAGTGCAAGCCTTGCAAGCTCGCCATCCCCCTCGTGTCGGCGGGATCTACCAGCGTCCGAGTCTCAACGTAACGTCGGACAGCCGCACCCGGGGCCCGCGGAGAGGCTCGCAAATGGTCATCGCATAATACCCCATCTGGGCAGGGCTCACGGCTAACGCGGCGTTACGTATGGATCGTTGTAGGTCCCTGCGGCGCTTGGATTCCGACACCAGGTAATTAGACGGTCACGGTCTGGCCGCACCGCCCTGCCAAGCTCTACGCGTACGAGTGGGATGGCCGAGTGCCCCGCTCGTCGCGACCGGTCACCGAGGAGAGCTCGAGTGGCCGCATGTGTAGTACGTACATGGTCGTGGTGCGTCCGCCCTGCAGCCGGCCTCTCGAGGGCGCATGCAACATACTGACTGCGTCCGACACAACAGAACCACCCGAGCACACCGTGCGCGCATGCATGGACTGGTACACGAGGGGTGGGGCATGGCGAGCTCGAGGGACGCTGTTGGGCTCGGGCGGCCGTCGGCCGTGTCCCCACTAGTTGTGGCTAATCCCCTGTTGCGCCCGTGCAACGCGCTCCAGAGCCGGTTCGTTTCAGCGGTCTCGCTGCCGGTATCCGCACACCGGCGTGGGCAGTGCGTATCCGTGGACCGCAGGCCTTGGGAGACCGAGAGAGAAAACTACTGGTTTTGGGCGGACGGACGGACGGGCTGTAGCGCGTTGGGACAACGTGAACCCTGCCTGTACCGAGCTCGGTCTCTCGCACTGTCGCAAACTTGTGTGCCCCAAACCACCCCCTTCTTTTGTGTTTTTGATATTAGCGGACTGCCAGTGGGACAGTTCGCGCTTAGGATGCTCGGGACGGACGAGAGCGGCATATTGGCGACGGCTGAGTAAGTAGCACAATAGGCGATACTTATCCAGCGTGTACCGCACCGCGATCCGCTCGCTCTCGGACTTGGCTGCCAGACGACATGCTTTGGACTGTTATACCCATCTCCGCCATGCCTCTCGAAGCAAACATTGCCCGAGTGGTAGCAGCCTGCAAAACGAAATATTTTTGTTTCCACATTCTCCCTACCATCGATGTCCATATCTCGACTGTATATTCTGTAACATACAAGATTCAGGGATGCATCCGGGACGGCCCACCGCAGACGAAACCATCTACGAACTTGGGTATGGCGAGCAGAGCCGTTCCACATTTGGGAAGCGCCTGCGTCCCTTCCGGCGCTTTACGAGCCTCTCTGCTCTCGACCACCACTACGACCCCACGCTCGGCTCTATGCGTCCCAATCTCGACGCATACAAGCATTCAGAAATACGTCTGATCGTCTGTGTTCAATTCCGGTGGGTGACGTGGCCGGATCTCGGTGTCTGATGGTGACTACACCTCTGTCTCTGGAGTCTCGCTTCGTCCGTCTCGGTCTTCCCTCCTCGCAATTATCTCCGCGCCGGCTCTCGGGTCTCTGACGGCTGCGACAATCGCTCCACACGGACGCTCTACCATGGTCTTGGCTGGCTGCCATGACGCGCTAACAGTAGCCGAACGGCGAGTCGCGACTCGGGGGTCGGAATGCCCAGGTGAGTACGTCACCAGCGTACCCTCGGTCTGGGTTGCATGATGCAGTAAGTCTGTGTTTCGTATTTTTGTTCTGCGAGCTTGCCCAGCGCAGGAAGCCCGAGCAGACAGGCGCATCGAGGCTCTGCTGCTGGGGCTGCCGGCGTGGACCGGGGCGAGGTCAGTGTGCCATTATGACATCGACATTGATACGCAATGCAGAGCATCGCCACGGATGCTCGTGCAAGGTGTTTCTTACGATACCTACCCAGCAGAAATGCCGTCAAGTCATGGCGGTGGACAGCAGGACGTTGCTGCCGTTGTCAAGCTGAAGCCGCACGGGGACAGGATGGGGTCGTTTCGCCGGACTTACGCGCAGACATGTGTTGTTATGTCGGCTCATGCGTCGCTTCTGCGTTCACAAGCAAAGCGATGCGTCTAATTTCGCCGTAAATTGATGTGCCGGTAGTGTGCCGTACTGTATATTCTGTAACATACAAGATTCAGGGATGCATCCGGGACGGCCCACCGCAGACGAAACCATCTACGAACTTGGGTATGGCGAGCAGAGCCGTTCCACATTTGGCAAGCGCCTGCGCCCTTCCGGCGCTTTACGAGCCTCTCTGCTCTCGACCACCACTACGACCCCACGCTCGGCTCTATGCGTCCCAGTCTCGACGCATACAAGCATTCAGAAATACGTCCGATCGTCTGTGTTCAAAGTCCGGTGGGTGACGTGGCCGGATCTCGGTGTCTGGCAGTTACTACGCCTCCGTCTCGAGCCTCGCTTCGTCCGTCTCGGTCTTCCCTCCTCGTAATTATCTCCGTGCTGGCTCTCGGATCTCTGACGGCTGCGACAATCGCTCCACACGGACGCTCTACCCTGGTCTTGGCTGGCTGCCATGACGCGCTAACAGTAGCCGAACGGCGACTCGGGGGTCGGAATATTAATGCCCAGGTGAGTACGTCATCAGCGTACCCCCGATCTGGGTTGCAGGATACAGTAAGTCTGTGTTTCGTATTTTTGTTCTGCGAGCTTGCCCAGTGCCCGCCGCCGGAAGCCCGAGCAGACAGGCGCATCAAGACCCTGCTCCTCGGGCTGCCAGCATGGACTGCCGGGGCGAGGTCAGTGTGCCATTGCAATGTCGACATCGTCGCTGATGGTCGTGCAAGATGTTTCTTATGATCCCAGCAGAAATGCGATCAAGTCATGGCGGGGGACAGCAGGACGCTGCTATCATTGTCGAGCCGCAACTGCACGGAGACAGGACGGGGTCGTTTCGCCGGACTTACGCGCAGACCTGTCATGTCATGCCGGCTCATGCATCGCTTCTGCGTTCACGAGCAAAGCGATGCGTCTAATTTTGCCGTAAATTGATGAGCAGGCAGTGTGCCGTGTCACGTCCCGCGTATGACACTGCGAGGTATACGTTCTTTTGATTGTGGATGGACCCTGGGCCCAGAGAATTCCCTCTCGATGCCCGTTTGCGTTGCGAGCCAGTGTGAGCCAGGTATCGTCGGATTTGGACATCGATATGAAAGGTTACGGGCTGCCCGGCAGAGCCGGAGTCAGCTGGAATCAAGTTCCTCGACGATTCGGAGGAGCTCTGATTGGGGGCGCTGCGTCCGTGGGTGTGGTTACGAGAGACACTCGCGTACACGGTAGCTCAGGCATCGTTTGCCTCAGTAGACTCTCACGACCGGTCTGGATGTCCGGCGGAGCCTCGCGTCCTATCGTATACGTCCCGCAGGCTTAAGGAATCAAACCTGCCGGAACGGAGCTTTCTCAGAAGGTACGTACATCGGGGATGCAGGGACGGAAAGGGATGATTGGCGGAGATGGCCGTCTAATTGACCCTGATGTGTGTGTGCTGCCTCCGAATTTTCGGACCTTAGACGCGTCCGTAGATCGCCTCGGTGGTTACCGTCTCCTGGCTCTCGGTCGAGCGCGAAAGGCCGCATTGCTGCACACTCCTGGCTGAGTAGAGATGAGGTGCGTCATTAAATCGGACACTTGGCATCATGGTCGTGCCAAACGAGTGCTGGGGCGAGAGCACGGTATTTGGGCTCAATTCCAATGTCTTGGCAGATGGCTCCGAGACTGCACGAGAGAGGCTTGGTAACGGTGCGTTATTTTCTGTTCTGTGGGGATTGGTTGCAACCGACATCGGCAAACTTGAATGTTTAGCCCCTTCGGCCGGTCGGCGGTACGAGACGCGCAATGCATCCGATGCCGTCAAAGTACGGCATCCGAAATGAGGTGCGCACAGGGCGAGGTCATCTCGTCGCCCCCTGCGCACGACGCACTGCACATCCCAGCATTAGGTAGGTACCCTCTGAGTTTGTGGAAGTGCCGGGGCGAGAGCCCTGGTATTTGGGCTCAATTCTAACGTCTTTCCAGACGCCTCAAGTCTACACGAGAGATGCTTGGCAGTGGGTGCGTTATTTTCTGTTCTGTGAGGATCAGCTGCAGCCGACATCAGGAAATGTTTAACCCTGGCGCCATTCTTCCTGTGCAGGTACGCGCTCTCGCCGTTTGGCCGGCAGGCAGGCGAGACTCGCAATGCATCCGATGCCGTCACAGCACGGCTTCGTCGGACCTTCCGAGGAATGACTCCGAGGTTACATACACTCATTATGCTTCGTCTGCGGATGGCTTCGGTCCCCCGCTCTGCGTTCGTCCCCCCCACCACCTTTGACCGCCGGCCCACCTAGCTCCTCTATGGTCGACTCCACCACATACCTCGCCGCATTCGGGCTACCGCACCGTCCCCACCACCGAGACAGCACGCGGCTCGGAGGCTCCACGACTCCCTCTTGCGACAACCACCTCGCCCATGCAGCACGTCGCCGACCTCGCCTGTCCTCTCTTCTGTCGGATAGATGCCGGGTCCCCTGGCTGCTCCTCGCTCGCTGTCATCGGTGTCCGGCAGGGAGAGGGTGCGCGGATGAAGGATTAACGGTGAGTGCGATTACTGTGTGCGGCTGACAAGAGGAGTTTGCGGATCGACAGCGGCAGCCTGTTGCAAAATCAGATTGAGCGGTACGTACGGCCATCAACGCTCAAGCAAGTTGTTTGTTACTCACGTAACGGCCTGGCGGCGCCCTCATCTTCCCATCGTTCATTTGTATAGTTGTTTCAAGTTCCTCGGCCTCGATCTGTGCAACGGGGGTTGGGCGGGGCGCCCGGCGGTGTTTCGACCGCGTTGACAGAGCGCTGACACAACCACAATGTTCATGGTGAGCATCGTTTAGCGGACGTCTTCCATCCTTCTGTTTTTACCTTCCTTTGATTGTTCAGATGCTTCTCGTATTAATCTTCGTCCGGCACGCAAACGGCCGGGAGCCTGAGCTGGAAAGCCAGCTCGGACTGGCTGGCTGATCGCGTCATTCGTGTCGCGGCACCCCCAGCAGCAGCGTGAATCAGCGCAGACCGTCGTCTCGAGCCTTCCGGTGCTCAGTGCCTTGCGCGACCACCTCGATCTGCTGTCTGGCAGTTCAGCGCGGGGCAGCGCATCACGAGGAGCCCTGGTGAGTGTTACCTTTGTGTATTCTGTAGCTTCTATGTACGAATTTCCGAGTGATCGGATGGGGGCACGAGTGCGATGGACAGCCCGCTGTGTCTCACGCGGCTTGTCCGGCCGCTCCTCGCGCATTTTTTCCCACCCCAACGTTGTGCGACGGGGCGCCCAGCTGCTTTGAGAGCGGAGATGTGCCGCAATGTCCATGGTAAGTCTTCTGTCGGCGGGCCTTACATTTGTAGTTGGATCGCTCACCGGTCCTCTTGTTTATCCAGCCCTCAAACTCGGACCGCGAGCCCCGGCCCCGAAGCGGACTCGGACCAGCGGGCAGCTCGCCTGTTTCGCGCTGCGGATATCCCGGCAGCGGCGGCGCGAACGAAATGAAACCATCGTTATGAGGATTCCGGCACTCGACGCGGTGGGGCGGCGGAACTTTATGGCTTGCAACAGCGTAGGAGACGACTGGTAAGTGCGTTTTTTTGCAGCTGGACAGATGGTCCATGTGCACGGGAGACGTCGGAGGGCACGGCTTGCCATCTGGAGATGCGGAGGGTGGTTCGGTGGACACTGGAATGCGTGCAGCTGCGAGACGGATCGCTCCGTGTGGGTAGGCGCCGACAGGGTGTCCGAAGGGCAGCGACTACGGCAGTCCTCCAAACTTCGGGCTCGGGGGATGCACAGACATCCTCGCCGTCCGGGAGCTCCCTCACGCGCACCCTGCCCACCGCAGGTCCTCAGCTGCGGCAGATGCGCGCTGCAAGGTGTCCCTCATCCCCACACACAACCTCGTCCTCGCGATGCACTGCGCGAAGTGGTTCAAGGTCGAGTTTTGGGATGCATAGCGTGCACCCGAGTACCTGTACATGCTGCCTGTAGCTCCGAGTCCTCGTCCGGACGAATAAATATATTTCCTGCTGGATGTACTGTACAACTGCGAGATTTCCACCCACTCCACCCACTCCACCGCACACAAGACTCTATCGCACCGCACACAAGACTCTATCGCACTGCACACAAGACTCTATCCCATGCACACAAGAAGCATGATTGCACGGAGAGAGTCCGTGTTTGTTTCTCTGGCTGCACGCCGTCGCCTCGCCCGGCCCTGGGACAAACAACGCGTGAGCTGAAACACCCGAGCCCGACCCCACAGTGCCCCAGCTTCCAAGCCGTGATCAGCGTCCGCGGCCTATCGCGGGGGCGTCTCCGTGTACGTGCGAGCGCGTGCCAGAACAGTCGATGGTTCGTGGGCAGCGCACCCGTCCGCGAAGCTCAGTGCTCACGCCAGACAGCGTTCGCTATCGCGTCTACTCGCCCCCCTGCCCCCGATGCCGAGTAACGCCGGTCGATTCCGACACCCACATCCCGCATATCTGAATGGGGAAGATGCGTAGGGCGAGGGCAAGAAGCGGCGAGCGTGGAGAGCCCGGGAAGCGGACACGGCAAACCCCGCGTCCTGGAGGTGAGGTGTGGGGGCAACACCAACTCAACTCAGCCATTTGAGACTCGATGACCGAATCTCGAATCTCGGGGGTACACCGTACCCGCGTCCTCTCCTCCCCACCATAAGACCGTACCCAACGGCGAGAGAAGAGCACAGAACCCGCGCGAGCACTCACCGGACACTTGAACGCCTTCTCGCGCCCGTCTCTTCGCTTCGGCGACGACGGTGCGCGCTCGCGCTCGCTCGGGCTCCTCCGTGCGGTGCCAAAGGGCTCCATGCGCGCGGCCGAGGTCTTGTTCTTCACGCGTCGGTGTGGCCCAGCGGTGTTTCCCAATACGGGTGCCGGTAAAGATGAGTGCGAAGACGACGTCGGAGCCGATCGCGTGCGGGGCGGCGTGTCCTCGAAGCCCCCGTCAGCTGAGGCTTCTTCGTCGGACTCGTCCATGTCAACGTCCGTGTCGGACGTCGCGTGGCCCCGCGGGCGATCGCGGTGACCGCGCGAGGGCGAGGAAGAAGGGGTAGGCTGGAAAGAGAAGAGCGCCGGGGGCAGGCAGAGAGGCTCGCCGGGCTCAGGAGAGGAGTGCGCGGAGGTCGCGCTCGAAGCGCTCGGGCTGGGCGACAGAGGCGTATGCGTGAGGTCCGGGACGGCGACGGGTGGGATCTCGCTGAACTGGAGGCTCGGCAGGACCCCGCGCGGCGTTGGGGAGGCGGGGATAGAATGGGGGACCGCGGGGGTGTGGAGCGGGGGATCAGGCTGTGGGTAGCTGAGGATGTAGGACGTGCAGGGGCCAGAGCGGGGCTGGGCGTAGACGGGGCTCGAGAAGAGCGGGCGGGCGTCCGAGGGCAGCGGGAGGACGTGTTCTTCTTCGAAGTGCTCGAGGAGGCGGTGGAGGTCTGGGAGCGCCTGGCCGCAGCACGCGAAGTCGGAACACTGCGAGGCGGAGGTGATTAGGTGAAGTGCGCGAGTGGGGTGGAGGGGGTCATGGGGGTCGCGAGTAGTACTCACGAAGGACTGATCGACGCACGAGGAGTCGATGTACGAGTCGAAGAGCGCGTCGTGGTACGGGTCTGGGGCGTCGACGTGAGCATCGGAGAGGTGGCCTGTGGACGCAAAGCTGCATGTATGCGCGTCAGGACTCAGCAAGTGTTCATAGTTGATAGGGGGCACGAGGGCGGTGTACGCACTCGAAGAGCTCGTGCGAGAACATGGGGCACGTCTACGCAGCAGCGAACGGAGTGGCGCTCGGCGAGCAGACTGTGCAGGGTGCGCGGGGAAGGAGAGAAAGGAGAGAAAGGAGGGGGTGAAGTAGAGAGAAGGACGAGGGAGGCGACGGAGGAAGAGGACGGATGGAAGATATTAAGAACGAGGATGGCGGAGTATAGTTAGCGTCGAGCTTGTCAGATTACAGATAGGGAACCGCGGTCGCTGACGGGCTGCAAGTCTTGGGAGAAAGCTGACGGGAGTGGCTACGAGCAGCGATCATGTGTGTTCGAGGCAGGGGTTCCATCCCCGAGGTATCCCACATTCCCTACCCTTGTGCGGGTCCCGCCTGGTTCGGCTGCGAGTATGAACGTCCAGGTGGGTACTGAGAAGACTGACCGACTCGGAGAAGGTGGAACCTGGACAGATATGCTACCCGTGAGCTTCATCTCCTGGAGCCTGGCTGGAGCCGACCCTTGTGAGGAGGAGCGACCAGATGCTAGCGGGACGTCGCTTCTCATCGACATCAACCTAAGACATTGCAGTGTTTATGTGTCGGGTCCTCACGACACGAAGAGAAGCAGGGAAAGAATGCGAGCGGCGTACCCCGTACCTGGGTTGACTACTTCCTGGATGGATCCACTTTGATCGTACGTGTCGGGCCCACTAAAGCAACCTCGATTGCCGTTTTTGACGCCCTGATCGCGACGTTAGACTCCGGGTCGATCGACTCCACGTTTCAGGACGACCCCACCGGCCGCCATGGCCTCGAGTGCGTGGTCGATACCCCGCACAAAGACGAGGGGCAGATGAGAAGCGGGGATCCAAGGCGGGAAGGCCGCGGAGGCTAATTACAGGTTTCTCCGGGGCGTCCTGCACGTCGATGCTCGGTTGCACATAGCACGGCGAGGGGAGGGAGGGAAGGGACTGGAATAGGATCACCATGGTCACAAGCACAGCGAAAACAGGGGTCTGGATTTGCCGTGGCGCACCGATGAGATGCCTCGTCCGGTTTGTTTCATCGCAACCCTGTGTGGTGCCTGCAGAGCAACTGCCTTGTGCACGGGGATAGGAGTGATGTGTCGAGAGCACGTACGCACCATCTGTACGGGAGAGGTGTGAAAGGGTACGCGGTTGTGACGGGATGTGGCGTCGCGGACAGAGACCACGATCAGCTCGAGCTCAGCTCGAGCAAGGCGAACGAGACGAGCGCTTGCGAGACGGCACCGCCACGGTCCGTGGCAGCCCCCTACTTCTCGAACGCCGCAGTTTGCTTTCACCTTCCTCCCGACGAGCCGGCTTTTCTTAGTCGACATTCGCACATACACCTGATCACCACTGTTCTCTCCAGTTTCTAAATCGACCCTCAGCTTGCTACCACGGCACATCCAAACGCGTGCTACCGCCGGTTCGTGTCCGATGGAGAGCACTTCGTCCAGTCGATGCCGGACTACCTTGTCGAGCAAAACGCCATCGCGAAGTGCACAATCGCGATTACCAACAAGTTCTCCGTCAACCTTGTACAGGGGACCCGGTAAGTCGCCCACGACGCGTCCGGATGCGGCTACATGTCTTATGCGCTTTGTATGCGAGGCTCCTGATCGTCCCCCGCTACGAGGGTGCCAGTCGCTCGGCGAGCAGACTGCGGCAGGGTGCGCGGGAAGGAGAGAAAGGAGAGAAGGAGGGGTGAAGTAGAGAGAAGGACGAGGGAGGCGACGGAGGAAGAGGACGGATGAAAGATATTAAGGACGAGGATGGCGGAGTATAGTTAGCGTCGAGCTTGTCAGATTACAGATAGGGAACCGCGGTCGCTGACGGGCTGCAAGTCTTGGGAGAAAGCTGACGGGAGTGGCTACGAGCAGCGATCATGTGTGTTCGAGGCAGGGGTTCCATCCCCGAGGTATCCCACATCCCCACCTACCGCTACCCTTGTGCGGGTCCCGCCTAGCTCGGCTGCGAGTATGAACATCCAGATGGGTACTGAGAAGACTGACGGACTCGGAGAAGGTGGAACCTGGACAGATATGCTACCCGTGAGCTTCATCTCCTGGAGCCTGGCGGGAGCCGACCCTTGTGAGGAGGAGCGACCAGATGCTAGCGGGGCATCGCTTCTCATCGACATCAACCTAAGACATTGCAATGCTCATGCGTCGGGCCCTCGCGACACGAAGAGAAGCAGGAAAAAGAAAGCGAGCGGCGTACCCCGTACCTGGGTTGACTACGTCCTGGATGGATCCACTTTGATCGTACGCCTCGGGCCCACTTAAGCAACCTCGATTGCCGTTTTCGACGCCTTGATCGCAACGTTAGCCTCAGGATCGATCGACTCCATGTTTCAAGACGACCCCACCGGCCTTGAGCGCATGGTCGATACCCTTCGATACCCCGCACAAAGACGAGGGGGCAGATGAGAAGCGGGAATCCAAAGCGGGAAGGACGGCTAATTACAGGTTTCTCCGGGGTGTCCTGCACATCCATGTTCGGTTGCATATAGCACGGCGAGGGGAGGGAGGGAAGCGACTGGAATAGCATCCCCATGGTCACAAGCGCAGCGAGAATAGGGGGATTTGCCATGGTGCACCCTCGTTCGGTTTGTTTCATCGCAGGTGCCTGCAGAGCGACTGCCTTGTCTACGGGGATAGGAGTGATGTCGTACGCACCATCTGTACGGGAGAGGTGTGAAAGGGTACACGGTTGTGACGGGATGTGGCGTCGCGGACAGAGACCACGATCAGCTCGAGCTCAGCTCGAGCAAGGCGAACGAGATGAGCGCTTGCGAGACGGCACCGCCACGGTCCGTGGCAGCCCCCTACTTCTGGAACGCCGCAGTTTGCTTTCACCTTCCTCCCGACGAGCCGGCTTTTCTTAGTCGACATTCGCACATACACCTGATCACCACCGTTCTCTCCAGTTTCTCAATCGACCCTCAGCTTGCTACCACGGCACATCCAAACGCGTGCTACCGCCGGTTCGTGTCCGATGGAGAGCACTTCGTCCAGTCGATGCCGGACTACCTTGTCGAGCAAAACGCAATTGCCAAGTGCGCAACTGCGATTATCGGCAAGTTCTCCGTCAACCTTGTACAGGGGACCCGGTAAGTCGCTCACGACGCGTCCGGATGCGGCTACATGTCTTATGCGCTTTGTATGCGAGGCTCCTGATCGTCCCGCTACGAGGGTGCTAGTGAGAGAAAACGCGGGCGAGATAGGAACCCCAGCAGCCCTGCAACCTCGCGGTCAACATGGAGCCCCGGCGAGTGCTCCTATTACCCCTGCACCGTCTACCTCCGCCCCCTCTCCGGTTGCACCCGCTCTTCACCCCAGCCGTCAGCCAGCCCAGACTGACCGCGCCGACCGTGCTCCTGCGATCTGCCCCATTGAAGGCCTCAGCTCGTACCAAAGCCGCTGCACGATCAAGCTCGAGGCTCGCGCTACGAACAAGTCTGACATTCGACGGAGCTGTCAGACATATTACGGGTCGGGATTCCAGTCCCAGCACACAAAAAGGCCGTGGCGTGTCCTGCCAGGACAGTCCCGAGCACGGAGCACAAGGTACATGCTGTCCCGCTCCCCATATCCCGTCTACTTATACTCACCCGGTCCCCAGCTTCTCGCACGCACGGACCCAGCATCGCCATACGTCCCGTTCCTCGCCTACCAGCAGCCCCCAATAACCATCCCATCTCCACCGGGCTGACCGTTTCCGGCCAAGCCTTCCGTCCGTCTCACGCATTCACAACCCTTGTCCGTAATATGCCATCCATCATCCCCGCCTCTCGCAACTTCCGCCGCGTACGGTGTTCACGAAGCCGCAAAAGGGTAAGTAGAGCAGGCGGCGATGGCGCTCCGTGTCGTGCGACCTCGTCCGGCAACGGTTCGGGTCTCTCTATTCGCCGTTGATTCCAGCTGACTCCTGCTCCTTTGCAGAGTCCGCTCGGTCATCCGTGCGCTTGGCAGACAAGCGGCACGCAGTCCAAGTTTCCGAAGCCGTTCCCGTACCAACAACCGTGCATTTCCAAGTCGCCGTCTCAAGCGCGGCTGAGAATCCGTCGCGTCGCGCTGAGGGCGGCCGCTCTCGCCTACCTTGGTGAGTGACGCAAAAGAGCATGACTGTTGATCCACGAAAATTGGGCGCTGATTGACTTGGCCCGCAGCCTCGCAACTTTCATCCGTTCTCTGCATCCGAGTCTGCCTCGCCCGACGTGCCCTCCTCCCGTCGGTCGCCTGGCCGTGGCGACATGGACGGTTCCGCCCAGTGCAAGCCTCGCAAGCTCGCCGTCCCCCTCGTGTCGGCGGGATCTGCCAGCCTCCCTGTCCCATGTAGCGTCGGACAGCCGCACCCGGGGCCCGCAGAGAGGCTCGCAAATGGTCATCGCCTAATACCCCATCTGGGCAGGGCTCACGGCTAACGCGGCGTTACGTATGGACCGTTGTAGGTCCCTGCAGCGCTTGCATTCCGACGGTGAGACGTCACGGTCGAGCCGCACCGCCCTGCCAAGCTCTACGCGTACGAGTGGGATGGCCGAGCGCCCCGCTCGTCGCGACCGGTCGCCGAGGAGAGCTCGAGTGGCCGCATGTGTACCCATTCGTGGTATGTCCGCCCTGCAGCCGGCCTCTCGAGGGCGCATGCAGCACGCTGACTGCGTCCGACACAACAGAGCTGCCCAAGGACGCCGTGCGCGCGTTCATGGACTGGTACACGAGGGGTGGGGCATGGCGAGCTCGAGGGACGCTGTTGGGCTCGGGCGGCCGTCGGCCGTGTCCCCGCTAGTTGTGGCTAATCCCCTGTTGCGCCCGTGCAACGCGCTCCAGAGCCGGTTCGTTTCAGCGGCCTCGCTGCCGGTATCCGCACATCGGCGCGGGCAGTGCGTACCCGTGGACCTCAGGTTATAGTAAACCGGGAGACAAAGCTACTGGTTTTGTGCAGACGGACGGGCGGGCTGTAGCGCGTTTCGAAAGCGAGAACTCCGCCTACACCAAGCTCGGTCCTTCGTAGTGCAGCGAACTGATGTTTGCCCCGAACCACCCCCTCGTTGTTTTTGTTTTGTCTCTGTTACATACATACATGTTGAATCCGTCATTTTTGTTTTGACTCAGGTTTGGGGCGTTCCGGTTCGCTCAAGAGCGGACTGCCAGTGGGACGGTTCGCGCTTAGGATGCTCGGGACGACGAGAGCGGCATATTAGCGACGGCTGAGTAAGTAGCACAATAGGCGATACTTATCCAGCGTGTACTGCACCGCGATCCGCTCGCTCTCGGACTTGGCTGCCAGACGACACTCTTTGGACTGCTATACCCTTCTCCGGAAGTGGCAAACATTATCCGAGTCGTAGCAGCCTGCAAAACGAAATATTTTTATTTTCACATCCTCCCTACCATCGATGTCCATATCTCGACTGTATATTCTGTAACATACAAGATTCAGGGATGCATCCGGGACGGCCCACCGCAGACGAAACCATCTACGAACTTGGGTATGGCGAGCAGAGCCGTTCCACATTTGGCAAGCGCCTGCGCCCTTCCGGCGCTTTACGAGCCTCTCTGCTCTCGACCACCACTACGACCCCACGCTCGGCTCTATGCGTCCCAGTCTCGACGCATACAAGCATTCAGAAATACGTCCGATCGTCTGTGTTCAAAGTCCGGTGGGTGACGTGGCCGGATCTCGGTGTCTGGCAGTTACTACGCCTCCGTCTCGAGCCTCGCTTCGTCCGTCTCGGTCTTCTCTCCTCGCAACTACCTCCGCGCCGGCTCTCGGGTCTCTGACGGCTGCGACAATCGCTCCACACGGACGGTCCACCCTGGTCTTGGCTGGCTGCCATGACGCGCTAACAGTAGCCGAACGGCGAGTCGCGACTCGGGGGTCGGAATGCCCAGGTGAGTACGTCATCAGCGTACGCTCGGTCTGGGTTGCAGGATGCAGTAAGTCTGTATTTCATCTTTTTTTCGCGGGCTTGGACAGCACCGGAAGCCCGAGCATACGGGTGCATCGAGACCCTGTTCCTCGGGCTGTCGGCGTGGACCGCCGGGGCGAGGTCAGTGTGCCATTGCGACGTCGACATCGATATACAATGCAGATCTGGCATCGTCACGGATGCTCGTGCGAGGCGTTTCTCACAATACCTGGCAGAAATGCGGTTACAGCCCTTTGCATAATTCCGTGAACACGCCGGAAATTTCCACACCGGCGCTTATCTACCCGACCTGCCAAAAGGGGCAGGGCCCCATCCACCGCTGTGCGCAGCGCCGACTCTGACGGTCGAACGCTGCTCCTCATGACTCGCGCTGTCTCCGCTGACTTGAAGGAGCGGATTGTCCATCTCTACCTTTCTGACGGATGGACTATGCGCGAAATTTCTGAAACTCTTCATGTCTCTCTGGGTCTTGTTTCAAAAGTTATTGGAATCTATCGCGTGCACGGCACGGTTGTCGATCCAACAAGGCAGCGAACAGGACGTCCTCGCAACGTCAATGATGAAACCGAAAAATACCTTGAAGAACTCCTCGCTGCGAACCCCAACATGTACCTTGACGAGCTCCAACAACGTCTTCAAGCGGTGCTCGGTCTCGACATCTCTATTGCCACCATCTCACGCACACTCCGTCGCCTCGCTATCACACGGAAGCACGTTTCGAAAGCAGCTGCAGAGAGAGATGAGGATTTACGGCTCTTGTGGAGGTTGGACATAGCGCAGTACGAGGATCCCGAGATGTTCGTCTTCCTGGATGAAAGCGCTGTAGACAACATCAGCGAATGGGGGAACCAATTGAAAGGCATGTCCGATGGTGGCGGAATCCGTCAAGGTCCTGTCAGCGCTCGTCGGCAGCGCCAAAACATGCAATCTGCCTCTCGACCGCTGGTCAGTACCGGTCAGTGCTGGTCAACTTGCCTCGGGCCCGACGAATACTAGTCAGTTCATGTTACGCCAGATGGGAGCTTGTCGATATTTTTCTGATAGGACATTCGGCAGACAGTCTATATTCAAGCCCTTGAGCACATATGTAATCAGAGGGGTGCGAAGCCCTCGGCGGCGTACACGGTGTCTACGTATACATCCTCGTCGCCAGATTCAGGATCAGCATCGTCGTCTCGCTTGTCATCGTCAGACCTCATGCCGTCATCAATATCCTCTTCATCACCGTGATCCTCACGCTCGTCCGACTCGCTCTCGTGTTGCTCGTCGTCCTCATCCTCGTGCTCTTCTGACTTGCTCTCGCCATCCTCATCGCCATCAATGCTTCCACTCCTGCTGTCATTATTGGTCCTGTTCTCGCCGCCATTGGCCTCGCTCCCGTCACCAAAGTCCAAGTGCCGAGAGGCGCGACCATCCGCCCCGTCCTCAGCGTCGTCCTCATGTTCCGACCCTGTGGCACCTTCTTCGCTGTCTTCACCCAGCAATGGCTGCGCGGTGTTCGCAACCCGGGCCCCACCCTCAGACCTTCTCTTGTGAGCGCCACGCCGTGAGATGCGACTGGCATGCTGCCTTGAAGTATCGACATCAATCCCAACTCCCCTGTGACCTACGCCTCCTCCTAGATGACGCATGTAAACGTCGTGCTCCACAAACCTGGAGCAATAAATATTGAACAACTTTGTCAGCATTAACACCCCATGTGTTTAAGGGTTCGAAATCACTTACATACAAACATAATGGTAGCAGTAATCGTCATCATCATCCCCATCGTCAATGAGGCGCCGCGCAAGCTTTGAAGGACCAAGGAGATCGGTAGTGGACCCATGTTCGAACCCGGGGATGAGGTACGCCCCACGAATGATGTCGTCCGGGTCGACAAAGCCGAACGGTGCATAATCGGGGTCTGTCGCATCCACAAAATGCAGTCGTGGGAGACGGCGATGCTGGAAACCCGCAGGGTAGGAAGTGTCACGTTCAAACCAACGAACCCATACGAAATCAATGCGCTGCCATTTCTGCGTTGCACGCGTGGCCCCTGGGCCAACGTAGCGCACATTCGCATGGAAGATACTGATGACGCGGGCGAACCAGTAGGGATTGCTGTCGTTGTCTGGTGAGAGTACCATAATGTCGGCGTGCGTCCTCGGGTTGATAGTATCTTGCTCGCGACGCATGTCATACGACGTATAGTTGATGCGAATAGTGCTGTGGCGATACAATCTGTGATTGAGAATCTGCACGCCGTGGAGTTGGTCCTCCGAAAACCCTTCCTCTGGCTCGGCCTCGCGACCAAGCAGGCGGCGAACAACGTGCTCAAACAAGAGAGGCATGAAATCCTAGATAGCATGCGGCATGAGTATCAAGACAAATTAAGTGAAAAATGCGGCATACGGCAACAGCGGGATCACCCTGATTATCACCAAGCCATTGATAAAGATCAACCGTTTGACGATGAGATTTAGAGACCGCATAATGCTCATGTGGCGGAGTGGGAGAAAGCGCGCGGGAGCGAATCTGGGCAGGGGGATGAGGCCTCTGAGTTGAACGGCCTCGAGCCTCCGCAAGGGCAATCTTCGCACGTTTCTTCTCTTGCTTCTGTGCAGAGAGGGGCCGGAATGAATCTCTCTGACGGATCGACGCAAGGAGGCTACGCTTGCGTTCTTTACGCGCAATCTGTAGTTCATATGCAACCCTGTTCGTCCGTGCATAAAACCGTTTCACATGTCGATGTTCCAATTCACCCTAGACAAAGGGGCGCTGTTAACATTTCACGTTTTGCCAATATGTAGCACGTTATACAGTTTGGGAGTGCTCACCACTTGCGTGTTGAAGTTGTCAGTAGTTCCGGACCGCTCAATGTATTCCGGATAGTCGCCCAGGCTGTGGAACTTGTAGGTGTGATGGACAGTAAATGCAGTGGCTTTGCGCGTCGTAGATTGTTCGGTGTTTGTGGATGCAGTCTTCGCTCGCCGCACGCGAGCGGCCGCTTCGGATGGCAGCTCCTTTGTGGCGTATCTAGGGCATGTTGTTTCGGCGAATCTGCGAATAGCTTTGTACATGTGACTGGTGGCAGCTCGGAAGATATCAAGCGTGACCGCGGTGTGTAAGCGGAGCTTTGCCAACGCATGCCAGTTAGCAAGCTCGAACAAAAGGTCCGCAACTGTCTCGTCATCGCGAAGGTCAAGAAGACCTTCGAAAGCAGGCATAATGGTCTGCAGGGCATGAATGTAAGTGCATTGATGTAGGCAGCGGTTCGGAAGCACCTTACAATTAGAAACGCCTCGTAGTCACGGGCAGCAAGCCTTTTGCGTGACGACACATCGTGCCAGAAGCGTCGGATCCGATCGCGACCAAACGTAGGCATGCGACGCATTCTAATGGGGTAGCGAGTAAGGTTCAAGTTGATTAAATGTCAATCGCAGCGTACAAAAAGACTATACCTGCTATTGAACTCCTCCACGGCGTCATCGCCCTTTGCGGCCAACATTCGCATGAGATGAGTAAATACACCCTTCCAGACGCCGAGCTCGAACTCATGCATCAAGTCGGGAGCTAGAATTTCATAGAAATTCACTCCAAACGGTGATAAACGTGCTGAGAAGGCGCTCTGTGATAATGAGTCAGTATCGCATAGCGAGTCTCACCAACCCAACTTACTTGGATAGGCGTTAATGACTCAGCATCTGTCCAGTTGGTGACATGCGTGCCGTTGATTGAAAAACCCTTGAATAGGTTTTTACGCGCACGCTGCACATTAGCCTGGAGGGTTTTGGTATCCTGTCGCTTGCAGTTACGTCGTCGCTGATCATCAGCCTTACTGCCAGCTTCTGCCACCTTGTCCTTCGGCATTAAGCAGCGAGGGCAGAGACAGCGAGCGAGAGGCTTCATCGCAGCGATGAGGACCCTAAATTAGCCAGTGAGTGAGTTCACCGGGCACCCAATGACTTGACATAGCAGCAGCTTACTTTTCGGGGTAATCAGCAGAGTACGTGAATATTCGAGGGAAAACCCGTCGAATAACTCCGTCGCCACAAGTAAGCAAAATTCCGTGTTCATACGCCTCCATAAATTCGGCATCGAGAAGTTGAAGCCAGACTTGTTGGAATATCTCCCGCTTGCAGAACTTTAAAGTGTCCTTTGAGGGAGATCGTCCATACGTTGCCATGTAGAAATCTTTGAGTGCGTCCGGAAGCTACGGTAAAACAGTGAGTACTAACTAAAGATATGATCGTTGACTTGACACAACTTACGCCGGGAATGTACGCAAGGTGATGAGCAGCAAACTCGGTAGGGCGGCCACGCACATACTTCGAGAGGCTTCCAAAGTAGAGATAGATTGGCCACAGAGATGCGGAGCCAAAGTTGGAGAGTAAAGTCGCGTCGGACCAAAGGAGGAGGGGGAGAATGACGTACTCGACCCCAGGAGCATCGCCAGGCACACGTGGTTTCATACGTATCGCCGCGTCGGCCTCGAGCATCGCATTGGAGTTGTAACAGTCCGTATATACACGAATAGGGCAGGGAGGGGATGCTCGTTCAGGCTGGGACGGAGTCTTAGCAGAGGATGAAGTCGATGATGAGGACTGCGTGCTGGCAGATGACGTGCCGGTAGATGGCGTAGCTTCGGTAGGGAAGGATGTACAAGACCCCGGCCCGGGTGGGCTCCAAAACTTGCGGTGGGGAAACCAGTGGTACGCGTGTGAGAAGCGGGACGCCGTGTCCTGAATAATGCTCTTGATGAGGGGAAGAAGTTTACGGTGGATGAGACCAACGACAGGAAACTTGGGTGCATCTTCCTCAGACTTGTACTTCGCGCCAGTCTTGGGGAGGGAGACCTCGACACTTGACTCATGCCAGCCATCTTGCGCCGAGAAGATCCCAGAAGGGCTCACCCAGACGTCAAGAGCGTGTTCAGCCGTTCTCGCACTAAAGCCCTCCAGGTCGTCTGGAGAGAATCCAGGCGATCGGATGACCGCAATAAGATCGTCCAAGGCGTCGAGCGACTTCGTGTCCGAACGACCATAGAAGTAGTCCATGAGGCGAAATTGTGAGGCATTCTTGAAGGGACCATAGTCAGGTGTCGAGGACGTCGGGTTGACCGTAATGGCCACTGCACGAGTAATCCAAGCGATACTTGAATATTTCGGAACGTCCTGTTCTGTAGGCTTGTCGAGCCCGGGTGCATCGCTCACGGACTCCAGGCTGTCACCGGCTTCAGGGTCCGTCCGGGGGCGACGTGCATACTCACGAAATATACCAAAGCCATCCGGCTCTGTGCGGTATATTTCCTCCTCAGGAGATGCGGGAGCTGTGATGGTAGGAGGCGGCGCGAGATGGGGGACAGGACGAACAGGATCAGGGCAGGGGATCCTCGGTTGCCGAAGAACCGCGTTATATTGCGATGGGAGAGCGCCTTGGGTTGAAGGTACAAAATCATCGAAGGTTTTGGGCAGACGAACACGTCGTCCCACCCGAGTTGATGGTGCGGGAGAACTGGGACATGTAGGAGAACTGATAGAAGCGGGAGGGGGCATGGAGTGCGGCTGTACGCATAACATGGACATTGGCGTTCGGAAACTAGATCAAAAACGAGAACTGCATACCTGAGATCCTGTATTAAGTCGCTGTCTCTTGCTGAAAACGCTCTCAATGGCTTCCGACTTGCGCTTTCCAAGGGCTTGTGTGATGGAGGACAGTAGGTGGGTGCAGTTGTTGTAGTGCCGACGGAATGCATTTTTATTCGCAGTTTTGAAGCTGCATGCGGTGTTCTCGCAAGAGTACATGGTTGAAGGTGAGTTAGAGGACAACCGTAGCTAGCAGGTATGGGGGAAAGGAGATGCGACGCAAGCCTGCAGCCTTCGAGACCCCGAACCAAAGGCGCTCACAGGAAGCTGGCGGTGGCTGCTGATAATAATGGGACGATCGTCGGAGGGTAGCTCAGTGGCGAGCCAATGAGATGGCTGCTAATAGCTAGAATTGTCAGCATAAAGACAAAGACATCCGAAGCAGGACTCGTACCTAGGCTCAAGCTTGTAAGAGGCCGGTCATCGGACTGACAGGACTCCCGGTGTTGGCTGTTCTAAATGGCCTCATGCTGGCGAAGAACAGGGAGTGCCTCTATAACAAGTGGATATATCAGCTCTGGAGTTTTGGGGAGAGAAGGGGAAAGTCTCCGGTGAGCAAGGCTGGATGACGGCGAAAACGAGGTGATGGACGAATGTGGCGGCAAGCTCGGGAGGCGCGTATGTGGCGGTGGCACGCATTTGCATCTAGGTCACCTGATCGTTTCTCCCCATTCTGGGCGAGTTCAAGGCTTCGTTGGCAATATTTGGTCGTCCTGCTTCCTCCTCCACCCTCCTCTTTTCCGGGGCTTTCACTATTGCGCCGCTGCCTCCGTCCGACCTTACCTTCCTCGGGATGAGCAGCAATCACAGCCATAACAAGATGGCAATGCGCCAGCATTGCAATTGCTGCCGCGTGGGCCTCCAGGTTCGTCGTCTGGCAATCAAGCCCGTGCACCATGTCCTGAGCCTCTCGGATTTCCCGTGCATCGCGGTGTATAAAGGTCTATTGAATATTCCCTCAAGAAATCGATCCCCATTCCGTCCAGCACTTGCTCCCTTCCCATCGCTCGTCGTCGTCGCCCACTCTCGTCCATCTACGCATCTCCACATGCCTGCCGGTCCCATGAACCCCAAACTCCAGCGCCAGTACAGGGCTAAACGCACTCGCAAGGCGCAGCAGAAGCCATCAAAGACGAGCAAACCTCAGACCCCAGCTCAGCGCAATGCTCCTGCTGCCTCTAAGAACGGCAAGCGACCCCTTGCAGGTGAGTGCTATGTAGTTCGAGCCGCCCTTCCTGTTCTGATTCAACTTCTTGCGTTCTGTTCCAGTTCGTGAGGAAGACCCTGAACTCAAGCGTCGCCGCCTTGCAACTATTACAGGTGCACCTGGCGCGCCTGACCCTGACCCTTCTCCTGAGCCGGGTGCCGTCGATGATGACGATGAGTCGGACGGCGTTCAGCCTAAGAACCCCGCCTGGGCCCAGAGTGCCTGGCTGCTTGACGCCAATTGCGAGTGCGTACAATCAGTCTGGAATCAATTGTGTCGCACTGGCTGACATTTCTTCCACAGCGAAGACACGCGTATTGCTACAGGAACCCAGGAGATGTATGACGGCAGTCGAGTGCTCGTGCGGTACACCAGCGAGTATCCCAATCAAACGCGGATCCTGACATATGGCGTGGTCTATCGCAATGTACCTCTTGAGGACCGGCCTGGACAGTGAGTATCCTGTTGGTGTCGTACTTAAAGATCGTTCTGATTATGTTTTAGATGTCAAGACGAGTACAATGCCGACGTAGAGGCTGAGGAACTTTGGCTTCGCTGGTGCGACCATTTTCCTGAGATCGAGGACCATCTCGACTATCTCGCGGACAACCCTGCCCTTGTTCTCATTATCGGCCGATTCGTACGTCGTCTTGTGAGATTCGCTCCTGAATACTAACGTTTACGCCTGCTAATAGGTTAATGCTGTTGCCGCAAAGGTTCGGAGCGACGACCTTGGTCGCTTGAACCAGCGCATCATCGGGCTTTCTGGTATTGAAGACCCCAAAGACATACTCCAGGTGAAGAGCAACCGTGGATGGGAGGATGTCCGCACTGCCCGCCTTCTTTGTCCACTCCGCTACCTGAAGAATCTCGACGCTAATCCCAATGCGTGAGTCCATTTTTTTCGCTACGGCCTGTTCTAATCTGACATACTCACACAGCTTTCTTGGCCACGTCCGCAACTTCCGTGTGAAGCTGTTCACGCTTGACTACCCATCCATGATGTATGACATGTCTCTTGTTGACCCGGACGACGCAGAGGCTGGCTTCTTGCGTAGTCCCCTCCTTGTGAAGGTAAGCTCAGTTGTTTTTACGCAAATAGAGAAACTAATGTTCGTGCATTCAGTATTATAAGACCATCATGACCGGCAGGTCTTCGGTATTCAACTCTGGGGGCGGCCCCACTAGGGGCCAGAGGAGCCTTGCCTCCCGGTATGAGCTTGATTATGTCAGCATCCACAGCATCGTTTACATTGCGCTCTTGGTACGTCGAGCTTGCAAGTGTGGACTTGTGTTTTGCTGATTCGCTACAGGCTCGAAGTGCCTTGACGGACCACGAGTGGTCTGATGTTGATGGTAAATTCTGGAAGGCCGAAGACTTCCTCGACAGCATTATGCGGCTGGCCTATAGCTCTCCTGATTGGTTCACTGACACCATGGCATGGTGGAACAAGTAAGCCGTCGATTGCTCATGTGTATCTGGTAATAATACTAACACTGATGCATACTAGGGAGATCTACGGGCACGACGATGAACTTGATTCCGAGACCGAACGTGAGATGGAAGGAAGTGCATTTTACGTCATCATGTCCCAGCGCAAGGCCCACGGCAAGAATGCGGTGTACAACAACGTCGACGACAATCCTGACGACAACGGCGGCGACAACACTGGGAGCGACCATGACCCCGAGGATCAGCCAGTCGCTTCTGGTTCTGGTAAGCCAGCTGAGAGCAGTGCTGAGTAGGACGTCTGAATCTTGGTAGGTTAATCTTGTTTATATCTCTGGCATAAAACTGATCATTTGATCTGTCCACAGTTGCGCCCTCGCGCTTCCCCGCCGTTTCATTGTCTGACTTAGATGTGGTTTTTTAGTCTCATCCGTCTCTCGTCTCCGGTCATGGCTTCCATTATTCCGATCTTATGTAGATTGATATCTCTGGCGTTGGCACTTCTCCGATGTATGTACGTTATTGTTTTGGCGGGAATGTCAGTTGTCATTCCAATTTCTTCTTGGCTACGCTGCGGCTTGGTCGTCATGAGCGTGTTGGGCCCAGCCCTTCAATTTATGTCCATGTTCTGCTTCTTCCGTGGGAATACATGGTAATGATTCGGGGGGGAAGTGGTAATCGTAGCCCAGATTCTACAGTATATATTGTAAGTAATGTTCAGACTTCACAGCGCATGAGGTAGCTACTGTCCGGACGTCGCAGTTAAGATTGTAAGTACTGTCCGGAAGCCGCAGAAAATATGGTATGTACTGTCCACATTTCTGAGGATGGGCGGCCGGACCTTGCAGGAGATTGCTGACCATGTGGTCGGGAGTGGCCAGACTCAGCAGAAGCTCTGGCAAGCCCCGGTCAGAGAAGTCGGCCCCTCGTCAGACACGGCGATCCCTTTGCCAGGCCGTTCTAACCTTGCCACGCTGGTGAATCATGACCATGGATTGCATTACGGTCTGCACATTTGCTGATGAATCACACCGTTGCACGCACCCATGGGTGGTCTACGGAGGGACTTCCATGTGTCAAACGTGCAACGTTCCTTCGTGGCACTCGATTTTCCATCCTCCCCGCACTGAGCCTTGGTGGAATCCTTGCACTGGAGATATTTGAGGGCTCGGTGACCAAAGAGCGGTTCTTGACATTCCTTCGGGAATATGTTGTGAGTTATTGTGTACTTCTATGCTGGCAGCGCATGAGATGACTGGCTTTGTTTGCTAATAAATCCACTAGGCCCCACAGCTCAACCCTTTTCCTGGAAAACGGAGCATCGTGGTCTTGGACAATTGTACTATCCACCACGATGAAGACATCCGCCATTTGATTGAGGATGAGTGTGGTGCGTCCGAGTCTCTCTGTGATACAGTTTTATTGTGAATTAAGTTCTCCTTGTAGGTGCTAAGCTAATCTATCTGCCACCGTACTCCCCCGATTTAAATCCCATTGAAGAAGCCTTCTCAGCAATCAAGGCATGGTTGCGGCGCAACGAGGGCCTCTATACGGATGCCAATCAGATCCCCTGGCTCATTCAACATGCTTCGCTATCAGTCACGCCGGAGATGGCGAGAGGATGGTTCACAGATTGCGGGTACATCAATACCATTGACAACTAGCTAGAAGTTGTACACAGAAAGGACAGGACTAGTTTGCAATTACAATGCAGATACTCTATGTATGAAAAGAATGACGGAGTGGAGGGTTTGATGGAGCAGTTGAAGAAACCTACAAAGAACGGCGTGCACGCTTCGCCTCGACTCGGCTGTACCATTTATCAGCAAAGCGCTTGAGAGCGAGAACCTGGCCTTCTCCAAAGTGAGGGAGAAGCTCCTGAAGACGCCCAGTTGAGACGCTTGCGATAGAGTCGGGGGTGTACGAGTGATCAGACAGCGTCTGGATTGCCGTGTCGATGAGCATCAGTGGCATCCGACGCTCACGAGCAAAGCCATCAAGACAACGTGTCAGCTCCTCGTCAACCTCCGGAGGAGGCGACGATGCACGCTGTTGCGAGGTGGAAGGGGAGGATGGAACGAGTCGCTGGCCCGAGAGACGGGGCGATGCGGGGACTGCGGGCTCAGCAGACGGAGCTAGGCCACGCTGCACAACAGCCGTGAGCAAGGGGACCAGTGCGGTAAGGACCTGCACAGCACCACCATCACCAGCAGACGGGGCTGCAGAGGTCTCAGTGGCGGCGTGAGGACCAGTCCGACCACGGGCCTTGACAGTCGCGGGCTTGTCCATCCACAATGACAAGAGCTCGTCAGGGGGCGGTGCAGTCGAAGCACGACCAGAAACCTGGTTTCAAACAGGATCAGGAATCAGTACATGCATTCGACAAGGAGAGAATGGTACATACAACTGCAGAAGACCACTGTAGAAGACGGACATCATGGATGCGTACATGCTCCAGCGTGCCTGGGACAACGTAGCACGTGCCCTGATGGACAGCGCATGACCATGCCTTCTCAATCTGCTTCGCAGCGTCCTTGCGGGCAGTCTGCTCAGCTGAGTAGGCATTGACGTTGGGAACCTATGTGATAACAAGGAAGTTATAAGCCAATAGCTATAGATATAAACAAAGCAGCGTACCGCTGTGCCGTACATGACCTCGCCGTGTTCCTCATGCAGTGTCGGGTCGAGAGGCTGCATAGAGATCAGCCATATTTACCGGATAGAAATGTATGACAACGTACCCGTTTGAGTGTCGCCCATGGCACCATGACGTCCAAGTTGAACATGACCTGGACAGTCGTGATGCCACGCCTCGTAGCACGGAGTTGGCGCACGAGCGTGCCCCACTCCTGATCTGTCTGGATCGTCGGAGCATGGGCCTTGCCACCACTACACAATGCATGAGAAAAAGAAGAAAAGAAAAGATTAAAATGTCGCACGGCGAGCCCGTCCAGAACACCGTCATCGGAGGGCCATTCGGAACACGTGAATTGTACCGGTCCTCCAGCCTGTGAGCCGCCAATGCCGCAGCGAGGAAAGCCGAACGAGACATCGCGAGCACGGGATGGTCTGTCGTGCTCGTCTTAGACTCCTCGTGCTTCTCTCGCTTCTCCGTCTTCCCGCTCCGGACAACGTTGGTGCGGGACATGGTGACGTGAACAAAGAAGCGACGGGCTGTAAATATGTATTAAAATGGGAGCAATATATGAGAATAAATACTGGAGACTCACCGAGATGCGGATCAGCCTCCGGAGCGGCAGCACTGGCTGGAGGAGGCACCCCCTCGACCTCGGATTCGGAACCATCCGTGGAAGATGCCTCGGCTCCTTCATGAGAAGGACTTCCGGGCGCTGTAGAAGCCAATGTATTGGCAGAAGCTCCAAGAAGTGACCTGATTAGCGACGTACCTGCTTCTTGCATTGCCAGGACCCTGGGGTCCTCTCGAGCCAGATGCGGCATGAACGTCGGAAGAACCACCTGCTCATGGAACGCAGAGCCTGGGGGTCCTTCAACAGTCCAGCGAGCCCTCTGGGACATGGTGAAAGGTGGTTGGGGGAAGAAAAGGGGGATGGGATGTATCGCCGCCTGCCTCTGAATATAAGGGGCGGATGCAGCGTGTACGATAAAGCATCGATGCGGCCGATACGGGGACTCGTGCAGGACCGTATCCCTACCTAATTTGGCAGGTCGGGTAGATAAGCGCCGGTGTGGAAATTTCCGGCGTGTTCACGGAATTATGCAAAGGGCTGTAAGTCGTGGCAGGGGACAGCAGGACGCTGCTACCCTTGTCGAGCCGCAACCGCTCGGAGACAGGACGGGGTCGTTTCGCCGGCCTTACACACAGACGTGTGTTGTCATATCGGCTCATGCGTCGCTTCTGGGTTCACGGGCAAAGCGACGAGTCTAATTTCGCCGTAAATTGATGTGCCGGTATTGTACCGTGTTACGTCCTGCGAATGACACTGCGAGGTATACGTCCTCTCGATTGTGGATGGACCCTGGGCCCAGAGAATTCCCTCTCGATACCTGTTTGCGTTGCGAGCCAGTGTGAGTCAGGTATGGTCGGTTTTGAACTGTGACGTCGATATGAAAGGATACGGGCTGCCCGGCAGAGCCGGAGTCAGCTGGAATCAAGTTCCTCGACGATTCGGAGGAGCTCTGATTGGGGGCGCTGCGTCCATGGGTGTGGTTACGAGAGACACTCGCGTGCACGGTAGCCCGGGCATCGTTTGCCTCAGTAGACTCTCACGGCCGGTCTGGATGTCCGGCGGAGCCTCGTGTCCTATCGTATATGTCCCGCAGGCTTAAGGAATCAAACCTGCCGGAACGGAGCTTTCTCAGAAGGTACGTACATTGGGGATGCAGGGACGGAAAGGGATGATTGGCGGAGATGGCCGTCTAATTGACCCTGATGTGTGCGTGTTGCCTCCGAATTGTCGGACCTTACACGCCGCGTCCGTAGGTCGCCTCGGTGGTTACCGTCTCCTTCTGGCTCTCGGTCGAGCGCGAAAGGCCGCATCGTTGCACACTCCTGGCTGAGTAGAGATGAGGTGCGTCATTAAATGGAGGCGACGGAGGAAGAGGACGGATGAAAGATATTAAGGACGAGGATGGCGGAGTATAGTTAGCGTCGAGCTTGTCAGATTACAGATAGGGAA
>AYKW01000003.1:41493-54724 GCA_002760635.1 Ganoderma sinense ZZ0214-1
ATGTCCATGGTGAGCCTCGTTTGGGGGCCCCCTCCCACCCTTCTGTTTTTAACTTCTTTCAATTGTCCAGTTGCTTATAGTAATCAATCTTCGTCCGGCACACAAACGGCCGGGAGCCTGAGCTGGAAAGCCAGCTCGGACTGGCTGGCTGATCGCGTCGTGTCGCGGCTCCCCCGGCAGCAGCGTGAATCAGCGCGGAGTGTCGTCTCGAGCCTTCCGGTGCTCGGTGCCTTGTGCTATAACCTCGATCTGCCGTCTGGCAGTCCGGCGGGGCAGCGCGTTGCGAGGAGACTGGTGAGTGTTACCTTCGTGTATTCTGTAGCTTCTATGTACGAATTTTGGAGCGATTGGATGGGGGGGCATGTCAGGGCACGAGTGCGACGGAGAGCCCATCGTGTCTCACGCGGCTTGTCTGGCCGCTCCTCGCACTTTTTTCCCACCCCAATGTTGTGCGACGGGGCGCCCGGCCGCTTTCAGAGCGGAGGTGTGCGGCGATGTCCATGGTAAGTCTTCTGTCGGCGGGCCTTACATTTGTAGTTGGATCGCTCACCGGTCCTCTTGTTTATCCAGCCCTCAAACTCGGACTGCGAGCCCCGGCCCCGAAGCGGACTCGGACCAGCAGGCAGCTCGCGTGTTTCGCGCTGCGGATCTCCCGGCAGCGGCAGCGCGAACGAAATGAAACCATCATTACCGGGATTCCGGCACTCGACGCGGTGGGGCGGCGAAGTATGGCTTGCAACAGCGTAGGAGACGACTGGTAAGTCCTTTTTTGCGGCTGGACAGACGGTCCGTATGCACGCGCGACGTCGGAGGGCACAGCTTGCCATCTGGAGATGCGGAGGGCGGTTTGGCTGACACTGGAATGTGTCCTGCTGCGAGACGAACCGTGTGGTGTGGTTACGCGGTGCAGGGTGTCCGAAGGGCGGCGACTATGGCAGCCCTCCAATATTCGGACTCGGGGGGATGAACAGACATCCTCGCCGTCCGGGAGCTCCCTCATGCACACCCTGTCCACCGCAAGTCCTCAGCTGCGGCAGATGCGCGCTGCAAGGTGTCCCCCATCCCCACACACAACCTCGTCCTCGCGATGCACTGCGCGAAGTAGTTCAAGGTCGAGTTTTGGGATGCATAGCGTGCACCCGAGTACATGTACACGCAGTCTGTAGCTCCGAGTCCTCGTCCGGACGAGCAAATATATTTCCTGCTGTATGTACTGTACAACTCCGAGATTTCCATCCACCACAAACAAGACCACTGCATGCCCACCCATCGCACCGCAGTCCACCCGCTCCACCCATCCACCATACACACGACTGCACCGCACACAAGAAGCATTGCACGCTGATGTGCATCGCGTGCGGATGCACGCGTAGCCCACCGCATTCGAGCACTCCCGGCAGCTACGACCTCGAGCACACCGTGATCACGACCTCGAGACCGACCTCGAGACCATCCCAACCTCGACCTCGCGACCTCCCCACCGCCACTCCGCGACATAACCATGGTCACCTCGACATCGAGCTACCCCCACGCGACCAGCCCGGTGCTCTCTCGCATCACAACTCCTGCCCGGATCCTGCGTGCCACACCAGCTAGCTACCTCGACGGTCCCTCCCGCCGTGTCAGCACCCTCCCCTCGACCTGTTCGTGCTCCGGCCCAGCACGCTGTCCCTCTTGCGTGCCCCAACGCTCCGTTTCATGTCTTCGTTGTCGGACTCATCTATACGCGGTACCCCCGCCATCTCCTTTGTATTTAAGGTTTTGATGCCATCTCCGAATACCAGCTTCGCTCACCCTCTCGTATCGCGCCCGTGTGCCCTCTCGTCGTCGTCTCCGAGTCTCGCCCTCGTCGTCCCCCCCGCGTATCCTCGTCTTAGAACCCCGCGCTGATCATTGTTTCTACTTGACTTACAGGACTCTATACTACGCACCCGAGCCTGTCCGCAGACCTCTCCTCCACCCTCTCTCTCGCTCCTTCCTCCCCTTCGCGCACGCTCGGACGAGCTCGCGACGCGCTCCCCTCGCACACAAGTCTTTCCCTGCACCGGGGTAAGCGTCACATCAACCGGAGCCCACCGCGAAGGGGTTCTCGTTTCGGACCTTCGAGCCCCTGCCGTCGGCGAGTGTCTCTGTTCCTCCACTCCTACCAGGATCAGCTACTCCCCACTTCAACTTGACAGGCTACGTACCTTGGAACCGGACGAGCACCGTCCGTGCACCCCTCGTTCATCACGTCGCGAACCACTCGAGGATCCCTCCGACACCAGGCCGAGGTCGACCAACTGAACGCGGCTGTCGCCGGTCTCCTCGACGATCCTGATCTCTTCGCGGAGGTCCCATCATTCGAAGCCACCCATAACCACCTCGATCCCAGCTCCGACGAAGCGGAAGCACAAGATCTTCTCACCCGGAGCCTCTCGCCTTTGACCCGGACCCCGACTCCGGAACCAAAACCTTCCTCCCGACGAGCCGGCTTTTCTTAGTCGACATTCGCACATACACCTGATCACCACCGTTCTCCCCAGTTTCTCAATTGACCCTCAGCTTGCTACCACGGCACATCCAAACGCGTGCTACCGCCGGTTCGTGTCCGATGGAGAGCACTTCGTCCAGTCGATGCCGGACTACCTTGTCGAGCAAAACGCAATTGCCAAGTGCGCAACTGCGATTATCGGCAAGTTCTCCGTCAACCTTGTACAGGGGACCCGGTAAGTCGCTCACGACGCGTCCGGATGCGGCTACATGTCTTATGCGCGCTTTGTATGCGAGGCTCCTGATCGTCCCGCTACGAGGGTGCCAGTGAGAGAAAACGCGGGCGAGATAGGAACCCCAGCAGCCCTTCAACCTCGCGGTTGAGATGGAGCCCCGGCGAGTGCTCCTATTACCCCTGCACCGTCTACCTCCGCCCCCTCTCCGGTTGCACCCGCTCTTCACCCCCATCAGCCAGCCCAGACTGACCGCGCCGACCGTGCTCCTGCGATCTGCCCTATCGAGAGCCTCAGCTCGTACCAAAGCCGCTGCACGATCAAGCTCGAGGCTCGCGCCACGAACAAGTCTGACATTCGACAGAGCTGTCAGACATATTACGGGCCGGGATCCCAGTCCCAGCGCACAGAATGGCCGTGGCGTGTCCTGCCAGGACAGTCCCGAGCACGGAGCACAAGGTACATGCTGTACCGCTCCCCATATCCCGTCTAGTACTTATACTCACCCGGTCCCCAGCTTCTCGCACGCATGGACCCAGCATCGCCATACGTCCCGTTCCTCGCCTACCAGCGGCCCCCAATAACCATCCCATCTCCACCGGGTTGCCCGTGCCCGGCCAAGCCTTCCGTCCGTCTCACGCATTCACGACCCTTGTCCGTAATGCACCATCCGTCACCCCCGCCTCTCGCAACTTCCGCCGCGTACCGTGTTTACGAAGCCGCGAAAGGGTAAGTAGAGCAGGCGGCGATGGCGCTCCGTGTCGTGCGACCTCGTCCGGCAACGGTTCGGGACTCTCTATTCCCCGCTGATTCCAGCTGACTCCTGCTCCTTTGCAGAGTCCGCTCAGTCATCCGTGCGCTCAGGCTTGGCAGACAAGCGGCACGCAGTCGAACTTTCCGAAGCCGTTCCCGTACCAACAACCGTGCATTTCCAAGTTGCCGTCTCAAGCGCGGCTGAAAATACGTACGCCGCACCGCACTGAGGACGGCCGCTCTCGCCTACTTAGTGAGTGACAGTGACACGAAGCGGCATGACCGTTGATCCAACCGAAATTGGGCGCTGATTGACCCGGCCCGCAGCCTCGCAACCTGAAGTTTCAACGCAACTTTCATCCGTTCCCTGCATCCAAGTCTGCCTCGCCCGACGTGCCCTCTTCCTGCCGGTCTCCCCGCCTTGTCGACATGGACTGTCCCGCCTCTCAAGCCTCTCAAGCTAGCCTTCTCCCTCCCGTCGGTCGGCGGGATCTACCAGCGTCCGAGTCTCAACGTAACGTCGGACAGCCGCACCCGGGGCCCGCGGAGAGGCTCGCAAATGGTCATCGCATAATACCCCATCTGGGCAGGGCTCACGGCTAACGCGGCGTTACGTATGGATCATTGTAGGTCCCTGCGGCGCTTGCATTCCGACGGTGAGACGTCATGGTCGAGCCGCACCGCCCTGCCAAGCTCTACGCGTACGAGTGGGATGGCCGAGCGCCCCGCTCGTCGCGACGGGTCGCCGAGGAGAGCTCGAGTGGCCGCATGTGTAGTACGTACATGGTCGTGGTATGTCCGCCCTGCAGCTGGCCTCTCGAGGGCGCATGCCACATACTGATAAGGCTGAACGTAGGTCGCTGATTTGTACAGGTTGACCTGGCCTGAACCTGTACAATTACCTGTAGGTTATGATTCATAGGTTACAGGTACCTGTACTATGAATCAGTTGCGGATCCCAATCAGGCACCTCAAAATTTCCTGATTCATTGCAGGTCACCTGTGATTTGTTGCAACTTTTCACTCAAATAAAGGATGCATAAGTATTTGTCATATATCATATACCACATAGTTATAGTTGAGTACATGGATGAAAGGCCACATGTGTTGCATAAAAGTTGACATGACGTTAGAGGCTAGTAACAACGTAACTTGTAGTAAGTACTACATGTTAGCTAGTAGAAGTCTGAGTCGTCGCCACCGATATCTGAGTCATCGCTGCTGTCACCTACAGTACGCAAGCTGGGAATAGTGTCCTCATCAGAATCATACCCTTCGTCAACACCACGACGTGGAACTGTGCCGTAGATCTCATCCAGGGTTGGCAGAGGAGTGGGCACGCCATGGGCACCCGTTGCCGAAGCAGACGCTGGGGCACCGCCACCAGATGCAGAGCGCGATGCGGGCACATCGATTGGCGGCTGCGGGTCGTGGGTGACGGGCGGAATGTCAGGCGAGTTGAAAATTGCCTGTGGGGAAGACGGAGTCAGCTGGAATCAACATAATGTTTGGAATGACTTGCTCGGGGCAGGAGGACATGGAGAGCGCTGGTGAGATATGTCAAGGCGGCGTCGATCGTCTTGTTCTTGTGCGATCGTGCGATGTTGATAAGGGTCCGGGTGAAGTTCGTGAACCAGATGTTGTCGACGCCCGCATTGCCAGAAGTGAACGCGCGATAGGTGAGTGCGATGTCGAGAAGGAGCTGACGCTGGGTGGCAGTGACGTCGCAGCGCCCCATCTCGGGTCCTTGGATGGTGGTAATCCACTTTTGCCAGTCTGTGTCGGCGAGCGACTGGAGGGGCACAGTCGGGAGGAACATCTGGGACGTGGAATTGGTCTCTGCGCGCACAAGACATCTGGGGAAGGGGAGGACTTACATGGGTGATCGCGTGCTCCCCTTCAACAGTGACCCGCAGCCACTTGGGATCGGGACGCGGCACAGCGGTAAGATCAGCAACGTTGTTGTCGCTGTAGTCGAATGCAATGGTGATAGAGGCTGTCATGGCGAGTGTGACGATGGGTCGCTTGAGAGGCGGAAAGGTATAAGGGGCGAGAGAGCAGAGGGGACTGGAGCCCGAGCTTGGTCTTGTGGCAGCCAACGAGATCGCGCGGCGTGCCACAAGCGGGGTGCCGTAGGGAATGGGAAAACGGAAACACAGGTTTCTCAAATATTTGGTGGGATGGGGAACGACGATCTCACGCACCTGGGTATCCGATGCGCGTGAGCACTCGTCCGTGTAGCAGCTCCTGCCACGGGACTCCACGCTGCAATTCAAGACGTACTCACCTGGACGCCAAGCCACCGCAAGACGCGCTCAGGGAAGAGACAGATGGAAACGTTAATCTCAGGATCCACCGTAGCCTCCGCCAGGGCCCCACATGCCATGCCAGGACCAAACGAGGTGTGCGCGGGATGGGCGTCTCGGACCGAGATAGCGATCTGCGTCGATATAGCCGAAACGTTTGGACGCTAACCGGTAAGCGCTCTTGAGAATGGTGTGAGGTTGGGCGGCCAGACGAGTAGAGATGGAAAGCGAGCGAGCGTACTAGTCTGAGTAACGAATCGGGAGGGGTGATGAGGGCGAGGAAGACATTTGGGGGCTCGCGCCACCGTTGTGGCACGTCAGCGTGGGGAAGAAGCTGTTAAGGTTCGAAAGTCAACAACCCTGCAAGACGCGCGTGCCACCTCAACCAAACCTCAATCCCCCATCCCTCCTCCACGCTGCATACAATTTCCCGGCTCTTCATGGCCCGGGACTCTTTTTTCGAGTCACTTGCCTGGCCCGTGGAACCCTCAAATATGACTTTTCCCAAGGTTTCCGGGCCGGAACTGGGCACGTTAGCTCTGCACAAGGTCGAGCGTGGAGAGACTGCGAAAACGCGGACTGGTACGTGACCGTCCATGTGCCCTACTAGCATTCTAATTGGTCGTTGACTTTTTCTAGGGCTCTTCATCTGTTTTCCGAGCTGTTACCGACCATGCGGTGGTTATGACACAGGCCAACGCCGTGTCAGAGGACGGTTAAAGCGGCACACCGCCAGACGTGTCGTATTTAATCGGCCAAACATACAGGTACGTCCTCAGCACCAAATTTTGCTCTTCGCTCCCCCCTCAGTTTTATCTTCAAAGTTTCTTCATTCTACCGCTATGGATTCTACTCGTCCCCACGGTACCAAACGACGCCGTTCTCGCCGTTCAGGCTCTCCGTCTCAACTTGTCTCAGCCACTGGTGCGAAGCGCATCAAGGAAGAGGTCCTCAGCGACCACGAGCCTTCGATGGCCGCAATCCCCGAGCTCGAGCATCTTGGCCTCTCCGACGACGAGGACGTTTACGTCCCGGCCGCCATACCCAACCCGTACACCTCCGAGGCCGAGTCTCAAGCTGAGGACGACGACGACGACGACGGCAACGAGAGCGATGGGGCTCTGCGCGCGCTCGTCGCTCGTGCCAAGCAGGCTCGCGCTGAGCCTTCCAAGTGGGACGCAGATGCGAAGCGCGCTCGCTGGAACGAGAAGTACGGCGACATGGATGTCGAGGAGGCCGTCGGTGAGTTTTTGATGTAATCGGGTCGCAAGGATGCATCTGACATGGCTCTTGCAGCTGCTATGTCAAAGAAGTGGCGCTCGACCGCCTACGAGCACTTCCACCCTCCCAAGATCGTGACGGATAACCGCGGCGATGTATTTTGCCGGTTCATCTGCAAGAGGTACGTCCGTGTCAGCTGTTACCCGTACCGTGAGCTCGCTAACGCCCGGTTCCTAGTGATCGCGCGGTGTACCTCGACCGCATCATCCACGAGGATTCGACGAGCAACCTCATTCGCCATATCCGCGCGTGCTCGAGCTCCAGTGGGACGGCGTCAGAAGCCCAAGCCCTCACGGCCTTCGCGGCTGGGTCCACGTACACGGAATCAAAGTTCCGTTACCACCTCGTTATGTGGGTCACCACACGCCATCGCCCGTTCAGTATCGTCGAGGACCCTGAGTTCCGCGCGCTCCTGCGGATGCTCTACGGTCGTGTTGATATCCCCTCCCGCATCACCGTCACCCGCGACATGCACCTCATTCTTGAGGATGCCAGGACCCATCTTACTGGGCGCCTTCGCGTACGTTTCCATCGCTTGTGTTCGCGTTTGCACCGCCCGGAACTCATGCCGGTACGCAGTCACTCCCAGGGAAGATCCACCTGTGCGTTGATGGGTGGACTTCACCGAATTTCATGTCGTTCCTGGGCGTCACGGCACACTGGGTATCGGGTGCGACACTCCAGCACGTCACGCTTGATTTTATTAAGTACGCGTCCTTTCCTCTCTCGCCCTCATGACAGAACTAATACTATTACATAGGCTCAACAAGGCCCATACCGGGGCATACCTCGGCGCGAAACTCATCAAGTCTCTCAAGAGTTATGGCATCGAAAAGAAGGTTTGTGTCCCGCGCACTGCGCAGGAGCTCGCTACGCGATATGAGCGCTGATCGCTGCTTGGTTAGATCATGGCGGTTACGTGCGACAACGCAGCGAACAATAAGACGATGCTCAAGGAGATGCACATCCTCGTGCCGGAGTTCCGGGGCAATGAAACGCGCGTCCGCTGCTTCGGACACGTGTTGAACCTTGTGGTGAAGGTACGGCGATATGAGTTCATGCGCTCCCGCCTGCGACTAACCGGAGCGTTTTTATTTCGTAGGCAATCCTTTCTCAGTTCACCGCGCGCGCGGTCAAGAAGGCCGGGAAGCAGACGACCAACGATTTCGACCGCGTGCTCAAAGATCTCGGGCGCAATTCAGACGACGAGGAGGGGCAATTCTCCTCGGACGAGGACGAGGATGAGGGCGCCGATGGCGGTGAGAGCGGGGACGAGACTGACGAGGCCCGCGACGCTGCGGACGCGCTCGAGATTGCCCAACTTGACGAGGAGCAGGAGGACATCGAACTCACGGCGGAAGAGACTCGCAGTGCCAAGGCCGCGCTCGAGAAGGTGAGCGGCAACTAGTTTTGTAGCAATTATCAATACATTGTTGAACCATCAATCAGATCATGAAGCTGGCGAGTAAGGTCTTCTGTAGCCCGCACGCGCGCTCCGAGCTCGCGAAGCTCGCAAAGGCGAAAAATCTCAAGTGCGAGACGCTCGTGCGTCCGGTCCGAACGCGCTGGAACACGGTCACTTGCGTCCTTGGCCGCGCGATTGACCTGAGCCCCGTCCTCGAGCCCCTGTGCGATATGCATCAATTCAACAAAGATCCCAAACGGGGCCTGCGCCTTCGTCGGTTCATCGTGCTCGAGAACGAATGGGATGTCCTCAAGGATCTTCACCGCCTGCTCGATGTACGTGCGACTCACACGGCTTGCGTTGCCCGGCTACTGACCGCAGCCCCACAGCCCTTCCTCTTCGCCACCAATCAGATTTCATCCAACCGGCACGCACTCATCCAGGACGTCATCCCGTTCATCGACGTTCTCACGGAGCACGTTGAGAAGTTCAAGGCCGACACCTCCGTATCGCGCGTTGTCCGCGCTGCCGCTGCGCGCGGGCGCATCATCCTCGACCGCTACTACTCGCGCACAGACGAGGTCGCTATTTATCGCGTCGCGATGAGTACGTTCTCCTTTTTCAGTCCCTGAGTTCTTATGCACACTTTTTATTCTAGTGCTTCACCCCGCGTACAAGGACGCGTACTTCAATGAGCACAACTGGCTGCCCGAGTGGATTACCGAATCACACCGCCTCATTCGGAAGGAATGGCAAGCATACAAGCCGTCTCCTGCGCCACCGCAGGGCCTCCCTCCCCCGGTCGCTCCCCCCGCCCGACCTGGACACCTGAGTGCGGCTCGGGTGAGTCTGTCCACCGCTGAGGTACACAGTTCCGCGACGCGTTCATCTCTGTCCGTGCTGACGGCTTGCACAGAGCACACGTGCACTCTTCAAACCGATTGCCGCGAGGGCCGCAGCCTCGGCCAAGGACGCGCTCGAGGAGTACCTCGCGCTCCCTGTGATCGAGACCGTCGAGGACCCCATCGCCTACTGGGACTCGGTCCTCCGCTCCTCCAACGGGAACCCGGGCGCCGCCGCCCTCGCGCGCATGGCGCTTGACTTTCTGACCGTGCCCGGTAAGTCCTCCTTCCCTAATGCGCGATCCCGACCCTACGTTCATGGCCTCTGCCACCAGCGACCTCCACGGATGCCGAGCGCGCATTCTCACGTGGTGGTTTGACGGTTTCGCGCCTTCGGCACTCTCTCAACGACGCGAGTGTGCGCGCAAGTGCCCTTCTTGCTTCGTGGGCCTCTGTCCCGGACCTCATCTCCGAGCCCGACACCATCACCCTCCTCAAAACCCACATCCGTAAGAATCGTGGCGGTCGCGACGGCGGCGATGGCCCTCCTGGGGGTCCGGCAGGAGGTCTAGCGGGTGCTAACAAGAGCTCGCACGCCACATCCGCGACATTGGGCCTCTCGCGCGCCGGCAGCAAGAACTCTCGTCCGTCAACTCCCTCTGGCGTGCCTGGGCCTTCCGTTCCCAAGCCGAAGGCCATCTCGCGCTCCTCCAGCACCGCCTCTCTCAAGTCCGACTCACACCGCAAGGACCAGAAGACGACCCGCGCCCTCCTTGCGGCCTCTGGCTCGAAGAAGGCCCGTCACGCCGGTGTCAGCGCAGGCAAGGCTCGTGCGCGCAAGGCGGACGAGGTCGTCGAGATCTCGTCCGACTCCGAGTAAGGACTCCACGAACGTGATCACCCGGCACCGTAAGTGTTTTTTTCGGTTGTGTACGATATTTTCTGAGTGCGTCGTCTGTATGTCCGTGTACGATACTTCGTGTGTTACTATGCCCCCCCCCCACTACGTTGATCCCCTCTGTGTCCGTGTCCCCTGCTATGCCTCCCCTCCATATGTTCCCCACTCTCCGCTATGCCTCCCCTCCGTATGTTTCCCATCTCGGACTTTGATTACGGTGCCTTGACGGCGTTTGTACAATATGTATATTGAATCGATGACTTGGTGCATCGAATTTTTGCGTGTGCTTGAAGATTTTGGATGTTTGTTCCAACTTCGGCGCGAGGTTCCCTGTTTTAGGCACCACCGTGGGCGCTGCATCTCCCGCTCCTTCAGCCACTCCTGCGGTCTCAAACCTCCGAGCGCGTTGTGGACATGGGCACCACGGCTCCTTCAGCCACTCCTTCAGCACCACGGGGACTCGGGCACTGCGCCTCCTGTTCCTTCAGCCACTCCTGCTCCCTCAAACCTCCGAGCACTTGAGCGCTGCGCCTCCAGCTCCTTCAGCCACTTTTTAAGCTTCAGCTGGAAGGCCGAGCACTTTGGGGACTCGGGCGCTGCGCCCTCCGCTCTTTCAGCCGCTCCATCATCGGGCGCTGTGCTGCGCGCCCCCGCTCTTTCAAGCCGCTCAGCACGAGAGCGCTGCGCCTCCCGCTCCTTCGGCCGCTATGTCGTTGGGTGGTGCGCTGCGCGCCTCCCACTCAGCCGCTCCGTCGTCAGGCACACTCCTTCAAGCCGCTCGGCACGAGGGCGCTGTGCCTCCCGCTCCTTCAGCTCCGTCGTCGGGCGCTGTGTTGTGCATCCCCTGCTCTAACTTCAAGCCACTCGGCACGAGGGCGGCGCGCCTCCCGATCCTTCAGCCACTCCTTCAGCCCCACTCTAGGCGACCGAGCACGGTCAAATGGAGTCAGCCTCCCTCTTGTGAGATCTTGATCTCGGGGGCGGGTGCCTGCCCAGTTGCATCAATCATTTGACAGGTCTTGGGAAGATTCGGGCAATTCTCGGTGTCCGCTGGTCTGCATGGATGTATGATATGTTTTTCATCTCGATCTGGTGCTAAACCGGCCGGACCTTATTTCCCGGCATTCTCGACTCTCCCATGGAGTCCTCCAACCCTTTCCGGAAGTGTTTAATAGGTCCCTTATCTCGATTGAGTGCCTAAAGCGGTAGAAATGCGTTGTGAAGCATACTTCAAGTGCCTGCTATCCTGGTGCACATACATATTAATATACAAGTAGCAGGTTTAAATACATGGCTTGTATTGATCTTAATAGTAGCAAATACTGCTTTAAAAACCTGTAAATCATGCATAAGACCTGCAAATCACATTTATGACCTGTAATTATGAGTGATCCACAGGTTGACCTGTGATTTGCAGGTAAATGATCCATAGGTTTCAGGTCAAACAGTGACCTGATTCATATGGATCCCAATCAGGAGTCTGGAGTTGGGTCAACCTACAGGTTCAGTTCCCAATCACCTGTAGGTCGACCTACGTTCAGCCTTACATACTGACTGCGTCTCGCGCAACAGAGCTGCCCAAGGACGCTGTGCGCGCGTTCATGGACTGGTACACGAGGGGTGGGGCATGGCGAGCTCGAGGGACGCTGTTGGGCTCGGGCGGCCCTCGGCCGTGTCCCCGCTAGTTGTGGCTAATCCCCTGTTGCGCCCGTGCAACGCGCTCCAGAGCCGGTTCGTTTCAGCGGCCTCGCTGCCGGTATCCGCACACCGGCGTGGGCAGTGCGTATCCGTGGACCGCAGGCCTTGGGAGACCGAGAGAGAAAACTACTGGTTTTGGGCGGACGGACGGACGGGCTGTAGCGCGTTGGGACAACGTGAACCCTGCCTGTACCGAGCTCGGTCTCTCGCACTGTCGCAAACTTGTGTGCCCCAAACCACCCCCTTCTTTTGTGTTTTTGATATTCAGCAGTGTTAGATCGAGCAGTTTTGTTTTGATTCAGGTTTGGGGCGTCCGGTTCACTCAAGAGAGGACTTCGGAGATGGTTCGCGCTTAGGATGCTCGGGACAAGAGCGGCGTGTTAGTAGCGGTCGAGTAAGTAGCACAATAAACGACATTTATCCGGCATGTACCACCCAATCCTGTCGGACTCAGCTGCCGGACGACATGCTTTGGACTGTTGTACCCATCTCCGCCATGCCTCTCGAAGCAAACATTGCCCGAGTGGTAGCAGGATGCAGAAGCAAGACGAAATATTTTCATTTTCACACCCTCCCGACCGTCGATGACCTTATCGCGACCGCATATTCTGTAACATACGAGACTCAGGAATGCACCCAGGACGGCCCACTGCAGACGAAACCATCCGCAAACTTGGATATGGCAAGCCAAGCTGAGCCACATTTGGCAAGCGCCTGCGCCCTTCCAGCGCTTTACGAGCCTCTCTGCTCTCGACCACCACTACGACCCCACGCTCGGCTCTATGCGTCCCAATCTCGACGCATACAAGCATTCAGAAACACGTCTGATCGTCTGTGTTCAAATTCCGGTGGGTGACGTGGCCGGATCTCGGTGTCTGGCAGTTACTACGCCTCTGTCTCGAGTCTCGCTTCGTCCGTCTCGGTCTTCCCTCCTCGTAATTATCTCCGCGCCGGCTCTCGGGTCTCTGACGGCTGCGACAATCGCTCCACACGGACGGTTCACCCTGGTCTTGGCTGGCTGCCATGACGCGCTAGCATTAAGCGAACGGCGACTCGGGAGTCGGAATATTTATGCCCAGGTGAGTACGTCATCAACGTACGCTCGGTCTGGGTTGCAGGATGCAGTAAGTCTGTATTTCATCTTTTTTTCGCGGGCTTGGACAGCACCGGAAGCCCGAGCATACGGGTGCATCGAGACCCTGCTCCTCGGGCTGTCGGCGTGGACCGCCGGGGCGAGGTCAGTGTGACATTGCGACGTCGACATCGATATACAATGCAGATCTGGCATCGTCACGGATGCTCGTGCGAGGCGTTTCTCACAATACCTGGCAGAAATGCGGTTA
>AYKW01000003.1:66942-162073 GCA_002760635.1 Ganoderma sinense ZZ0214-1
CCCCCTACCACCTTCGACCGCCGGCCCACCTAGCTCCTCTATGTCTGACTCCACCGCATACCTCGCCGCATCCGGGCTACCGCACTGTCCCCACCACCGAGACAGAACGCGGCTCGGAGGCTCCACGACTCCCTCTTGCGACAACCACCTCGCCCATGCAGCACGTCGCCGACCTTGCCTCTCCTCTCTTCTGTCGGATAGATGCCGGATCCCCTGGCTGCTTCTTTGCTCGCTGTCATCAGTGTCCGGCAGGGAGAGGGTGCCCAGATGAAGGATTAACGGTGAGTGCGATTACTGTGTGGGGCTGACAAGAGGAGTTTGCGGATCGACAGCGGCAGCCTGTTGCAAAATCAGATTGAGCGGTACGTACGGCCATCAACGCTCAAGCAAGTTGTTTGTTACTCACGTAATGGCCTGGCAGCGCCCTCACCTTCTAGTCGTTCATTTGTACAGTTGTTTCGAGTTCCTCTGCCTCGAAAATTGTCCGAGGGGGGGTGGGACTCGGACGGCCGGGTGCCCGGCTGTACTTCGACCGCGCTGACAGAGCGCAAATATGACCACAATGTTCACGGTGAGCATCGCTCAGCGGACGTCTTCCACCCTTCTGTTTTTAACTTCCTTTGATTGTTCAGGTGCTTCTCGTATTAATCTTCATCCGGCACGCAAACGGCCGGGAGCCTGAGTTGGAAAGCCAGCTCGGACTGGCTGGCTGATCGCGTCGTTCATCTCGCGGCACCAGCAGCAGCGTGAATCGGCGCAAACCATCGTCTCGAGCCTTCCGGTGCTCGGTGCCTTGTGCGACAACCTCGATCTGCCGTCTGGCAGTCCGGCGGGGCAGCGCGTTGCGAGGAGACTGGTGAGTGTTACCTTCGTGTATTCTGTAGCTTCTGTGTACGAATTTCCGAGTGATCGGATGGGGGCACGAGTGCGATGGAGAGCCCGCTGTGTCTCACGCGGCTTGTTCGGCCGCTCCTCGCGCATTTTTTCCTGCCCCCAACATTGTGCGACGGGGCGCCCGGCCGCTTTGAGAGCGGAGATGTGCCGCAATGTTCATGGTAAGTCTTCTGTCGGCAGGCCTTAGTACATTTCCGGATCGCTCACCAGTCCTCTTGTTTATCCAGCCCTTAAATGACCCCGAGCCCCGGCCGCAAAGCGGACTCGGACCGGCAGGCTGATTGCCTGCCTCGCGCTGCAGATCTCCCCGCAGCGGCGGCGCGAACCAAACGAAACCATCGTTACGAGGATGCCGGCACTCGACACGGTGGGGCGGCGGCAGAATATAGCTTGCAACAGCAGTGTAGGAGACGACTAGTAAGTGCATTTTTTTGCGGCTGAACGGATGGTCCATGTGCACGAGCGACGTCGGAGGGCACAGCTTGCCATCTGGAGATGCGGAGGGCGGTTCGGCAGACACTGGAATGTGTCCTGCTGCGAGACGAACCGTGTGGTGTGGGTTGGCGGCGACAGGGTGTCCGAAGGGCGGCGACTATGGCAGCGCTCCAGAATTCGGACTCGGGGGGATGCACAGACGTCCTCGCCGTCCGGGAGCTCCCTCACGCGCACCCTGCCCACCGCAAGTCCTCAGCTGCGGCAGATGCGCGCTGCAAGGTGTCCCCCATCCCCGTGCACAACCTCGTCCTCGCGATGCACTGCGCGAAGTGGTTCAAGCTCAGATTTTGGGATGCATAGCGTACACCCGAGTACATGTACACGCTGCCTGTGGCTCCGAGTCCTCGTCCGGACGAATAAATATATTTCCTGCTGTATGTACTGTACAACTCCGAGATTTCCATCCACCACAAACAAGACCACTGCATGCCCACCCATCGCACCGCACTCCACCCGCTCCACCCATCCACCATACACACGACTGCACCGCACACAAGAAGCATTGGACGCACACAAGAAGCATGATTGCACGGAGAGAGTCCGTGTTTGTTTCTCTGGCTGCACACCCTCGCCTCGCCCGGCCCCTGGGACAAACAACGCGTATCTGGTCCCCTTCTGAGACCCCGTAACGGCGAGAGAAGAGCCCAGAACCCCCGTTCAGACTCACCGGACACTTGAACGCCTTCTCGCGCCCGTCTCTTCGCTTCGGCGACGACGGTGCGCGCTCGCTCGGGTTCCTCCGCGCCACCACGAGGGGCTCCATGCGCGCAGCCGAGGATCCGGAGTTCCTGTATGTCCTGTTCTTCGCGCGTCGGTGTGGCCCAGCGGTATTTCCCAATTCGTGTGCGGATAAAGATGAGTGCGAAGACGATGTCGGAACCGACCGCGTGCGGGGCGGCGTGTCCTCGAAGCCCCCGTCAGCTGAGGCTTCTTCGTCGGACTCGTCGATGTCAACGTCCGTGTCGGACGTCGCGTGGGCCCGCGGGCGGGAGCGGTGGCCGCGCGGGCTCGGCTGGACGGAGAAGAGTGCTGGGGGCAGGCACAGAGGCTCGCTGGGCCCAGGCGACGAGTGCGCGGACGTCGCGCCGGACGAGGTCGGGCTGGGGGAGAGCGGCGTGTGCGTGAGGTCCGGGACAGCGACGGACGAGATCCCGCTGAACTGGAGGCTCGGCAGGGCGTCGCGCGGCGTTGGGGAGGCGGGGATAGAATGAGGGGCAGCGGGGGTGTGGAGCGGGGGATCAGGTTGGGGGTAGCTCAGGATGTAGGAGGTGCAGGAGCCGGAGCGGGGCTGGGCGTAGACGGGGCTCGAGAAGAGCGGGCGGGCGTCGGAGGGCAGCGGGAGGACGTGGTCTTCTTCGAAGTGCTCGAGGAGGCGGTGGAGGTCTGGGAGCGCCTGGCCGCAGCACGCGAAGTCGGAACACTGCGCGGCGGAGGTGATTAGGTGAAGTGCGCACAAGGAGGGTCGCGACTCACGAAGGACTGATCGACACACGAGGAGTCGATGTACGAGTCGAAGAGCGCGTCGTGGTACGGGTCTGGGGCGTCGACGTGAGCATCAGAGAGGTGGCCTGTGGACGCAAAGCTGCATGTATGCGCGTCAGCAAGCGTTCATAGTTGATAGGGGGCACGAGGGCGGTGTACGCACTCGAAGAGCTCGTGCGAGAACATGGGGCACGTCTATGCAGTAGCGAACGCAGTGGCGCTCGGCGAGCAGACTGTGCAGGTGAGCGGGGAAGGAGAGGGAGGAGTAGAGAGAAGGACGAGGGAGGCGACGGAGGACGAGGACGGATGGAAGATATTAAGGACGAGGATGGCGGAGTATAGTTAGCGTCGAGCTTGTCAGATTACAGATAGGGAACCGTGGTCGCTGACGGGCTGCAAGTCTTGGGAGAAAGCTGACGGGGAGTGGCTACGAGCAGCGATCATGTGTGTTCGAGGCAGGGGTTCCATCCCCGAGGTATCCCACATTCCCTACCCTTGTGCGGGTCCCGCCTGGCTCGGCTGCAAGCATGAAGGGCAGGGTCCAGGTGGAGAAAAAATGACGGCGAAGGGGAAACCTGGACAAAAATGCTAGCCGTGAGCTCCATTTGCTGGAGCCGATGCTCGTGAGGAAGGGCGAGCGCTCCTCATCGACATCCTGGCATCAGCCCAAGACATTGCAGTGTTTATGTGTCGGGTCCTCACGACACGAAGAGAAGCGGGGAAAGAAAGCGAGCGGCGTACCCCGTACCTGGGTTGACTACTTCCTGGATGGATCCACTTTGATCGTACGCCTCGGGCCCACTTAAGCAACCTCGATTGCCGTTTTCGACGCCTTGATCGCAACGTTAGCCTCAGGATCGATCGACTCCATGTTTCAAGACGACCCCACCGGCCTTGAGCGCATGGTCGATACCCTTCGATACCCCGCACAAAGACGAGGGGGCAGATGAGAAGCGGGAATCCAAAGCGGGAAGGACGGCTAATTACAGGTTTCTCCGGGGTGTCCTGCACATCCATGTTCGGTTGCATATAGCACGGCGAGGGGAGGGAGGGAAGGGACTGGAATAGCATCATGGTCACAAGCACAGCGAAAATAGGGGGATTTGCCATGGTGCACCGAGATGCCTCGTTCGGTCTGTTTCATCGCAGGTGCTTGCAGAGCAACGGGATAGGGGGGATAGGAGTACGCACCATCTGTCACGGCCACCGTTTCCTCGTCTCTATTGTGACCGAATCTAACCCCTCTCACTCGACTTGTGGACGATAAGATCATTCAGAATTTGAGGCGATGGAGACGGCTGAGGTGACAGTGTACTTGCGGAGGATCGCAAACACGGACTGTCGCGGTCTGCCTTCGCTTGGATATGTCATAGTATCAAGCAAGGACAATAGAGAAACTGGAGAGAACAGCGCACAAAGTGGTCGCCAAGGCATACGAGAGGTATAAGTATGTCCGAATGTCGACTGAGAAAAAGGAGGAAGGGTGAAAACAATCCGAGGTGACCACTTAACTTAAGCCAGGGAAAATGGGGGTCCGTCACGGACCGTCGGTCGGACCGCATTCTCCGGAAAGATCGGGCCGATTTCGCCTTGCAAGAAGCGTAGACTCCTTGAATCTCTCAAAGTTCTAGTTAACGGCATCTCGTTAGTATTGTCTTACAAATTCAGTATTGACAAAAGGCTGCAGGTATAATAACCTATAGACAGGATAAAAGTAAAAGGGCGGATTAATCTCGAAATATGTCACCATCACCTCAGGCTGTTGTTTCGAACACTTTCTACAGCCTCTTACGAGCCTTTTCATAGTCTATCTTATGTCAATACCCAGTTCGTTTATAATTTTCCTGCGTACTCAGGCTACCCTGTAGAACACAGAAGACCGTCCCATTCCGTTCGCAGGGCACAAGCCAGGCGCTCGATCCAAGTTCTGTTCTGTCTGGACTAATGCAGTGAAACTTGAACAGAACCACATCCTACCACATTTCACCTGCATGTAAATTACCAATGCGTTTTAACGTTCGAAAAACTAAGCAAGCCAACCACAAGTTACGATACGTCCACGAACCCTCCTTCACGTTGACTCGACCCGCTGCCTCGAGCGGCGCGGGACGCCCACGGATGCAATGGACGTACGGGTTCTGCTGCCCAACCATCATGATCTCGAGGGTCCCAAGCTCAAATGCCAATTCTGACCCCGTTTTGGACATTGCATCCACCAGGCGTCTTACGACGTCGCGGGGATGGGCACCTCCTGTACATCAAAGGAAGCTGCATCAACCTCGAGCACAGGATTGGCTTACTTAGGAAGATTGCACGTACTGACTCTGGATGTTTGCACGCAGGTTTTATACCGTGAAGTTGGACACTCCCCGCGTCCCGACTCTCTTCGAGGACCGTGACGACTCTGTTGAACAAGCTACGGTCGAAATTTACAAGTTAGTATTAGCCCAGACCTTGAAAGAACGAACTCAAGTTGAAGTTTTGAAGTACGGAGGTCGAATTACGGGATTCGCTGGCGAGGGTGAGTTTCGGAGGTTATCGAGACGTACAGTACGTACCGCGGGAGCTGCGCGAGCCTGGAGTTAGAACGTGGCGATTGTTCTGACCACTCCTGCCATCTAGGTGTGACAAATAGCCCTGCACAAAGAATGAGAATGTGATTTTCTGGTTTGAAAGCAAGGTAACAATGGGGACCCCAACCATTCGAGCCAGGCTTGTAGGACCATGAGAGCGGGGCCCACGACTGAATTGAATGATGTACACTGTACCTCACGGGGGGATGCTGTGTCGTATTCTGGCGTTACGAGGATCCATCCAGATGGTCCAGGGGTCGAGCCTCGAGTAGAAGGAGAAGAAGGAACCGGAGATGAAGGAACGGAAGGAGCAGGAGGAGCGGGAGAGGAGGGAGAGAAGAGAGTTGAAGACGAAGCGACAGGTTCAGCCGGAGACGACCACGGACAAGCAGGTTGCGGCCGAAGGATCGAAGGAGCGGGAGGACGTGTTAGGCCGCTTTTTCAACCGCTATGGGATCGGCGCTGGCGTCGGGCCACACAGAAGAGATGGAAAGAGGGCTAGGAGAAGAGGTGAGGGCAGCCTGCAGAAGCCGAGGGTCCAGGTGGGAGGTGCTGGAGCAGGTCTCGGGTTAGACTATTCGCGCTTTCTTGTCGTGTATTCGACAACGACGTACTTGGACTTACCCATAGAATGACGTCCAGGTGTTCATCCGCCGCAGTGTTAAACAAAGACATTCGGAATGCTGATTTGGCGCATATCGAGACATGCCGTGTTTTCGTAGAGGTGACCAAGGTAAAAAAAGAAAGTTCCACAACGGTTCAAGTTTATTTGATCCGCTCACCTGGAGATTCAGTCCGTCGTAGCATGCCACAGAATAACTGAAACATGCGTGTCCAGGGGCAGCTGCGGGGCACAGTGACTGAGCTTCCGCACGTGAAGACTACTAGGCCACACACCTATTGCCCTGCATGCGCCTTGCGTACATGTTGAGACCAACTCCGCATCCGTTCTGAACGCATGGGGACCTCAGAGGCAGAGGAACTGTACGACGAACCTCATGCGGGGATCGCAAAGATGTCATTGTTTGTCAGGCGTGGTCTTGCTGCTGACTCGGTACCGGGCCTTGCATCATGATCTGAGGATATGCACACGGTCCGAGGTCCGCAGGCTGATCGACACAGTCTGCCCCAGCTGAGTCTCATGGTGTCATATAGCCGGTAGACTGCGTCGCTGCAGGGATACTTATGTAGACGAGGGCCCGACGAACGGAGAAGGTAGCCGTCGTCAAGGAACGCCAACTGGGAAAGGATCAGCCTCCGCGAAGACGTGTCCGGTAAGACACTTACCAAAAGTAAAGTATGCAACCATCCCGGGCCTGCCACCAAAGAACGGAGCGAACATACGCAAGACAGCACGCACCGAGCCCGACAGCTGCCTCGTCATGTCATCTCATGTCATTACAGCATCATGAGCCTCCTCCGCGGCCTCCCGAGTCAATCGGAGAGGCCAGGCCCGCGCTCTAGTCGTACATACAAATAATAAGCAATGCCTCTACCCCACAAACACGAATAAGGCAAAAAAATATAAAAGTAAAAAATCGACAACAACGCGGGGTAGGAGGCGGGTGGGAAGGGAAGGCGCAACGCACGATATCGGCGATAAATATCAATATCGGACACGGCAAGGGCGAGCAGGGAGCGAACGTCGAAGGGCGAAGGGCGAAGAGCGAAGAGCGAAAAGGTGCTCGGGCTGGCCTGGAGCGTCCCGTGAAGCCTTGGTCGAGGGCTCGAAATTGAAAGCCGCTGGGAGTAGAGGAGGCTCTAGCGCCGCCAGAACATCCACACCCTCAGGATATCCTATAGAGAGAGAAGAATGTCAATCAGCATTCATTTCATCAAAGATAAAGATAGTGAGGGCGGAGATGGGCTGTCACGAAGGAGAAGCAGGAGAACCCAAACAGTAACTCACCCGCTGGGTCCCGAAGACGAGGAAGGCGATCAAAGGCACTGCAGAAGCGGGCGGACGATCAGGCGTCAGCGATCGGCAGAAGGCGCGAGAAGCATGCGGGGGTGAAGTAGGAGTCGGGGAGGGGTGGGGGAACAGAGGGGGGGGCGGAGGGGAAGACAAAGCTCACTGAGGCTGATGATGATGTTCCCCGCGTAGTAGGACACGCTCGCGAGGAACACGAAGGCGCACCCGATGCCGATGACGCAGACGAGGCTGAACACGGCGACGCGGATGAGGAGCGAGAGCGGGATCTGGAACGGGTGGTCCGACTTGTGCAGCGCGCGCCAGTTCTTGTAGAGCACCGCCGCGATGTAGACTGTACATATGCATATGTTGCAAGTGCGTGTTCAGTCCGCTTGCCCCACGGGCAGAACGCGCGGGAACGGGGATGAGAATGGGAAAGGGAAGGGGACGTACTGTCGAACCCGATCATGATCAGGAGCATGGTCGCGACAATCGCGGCGGTGATGTTGCCGCTGTGAAATTGAATCGAAGGAATCTTCGTTAGGCAGGGCGAAAGCCGGGAGCTCAGTTACGATCTACTCACGGTCGGCCCGTCGAGATCGTGCAGTAGACGAAGTGGCCCGCGCGCTCGACGTCTTCAGGGTGCTTCGTCCCAATCTGGCGTCGTCCATGTTAGGCCTCAAACCCCCAGGAGAAAAATGTCATGGAATGGAATGGGGCTTACCACCAGGATAACGATGACCTCCGTCAGCCACGCAACGTACGGGGCGATCAAGAGCTGCAGGACATTCCATGATCAGATTCTGCCACGCGAGAGATGCGATGCACGGTATTTACGAAGCCATCACGGAGGCAGTCGCGCTGCTTGGCCTTGGGAGGCGCGAGCGCCTTCGACAGCGTAAACCAGAGCTGGAGCACGAGCGCGAAGGTGGACATCGAGACGCTGCACGGGCGTCAGACCAAATTCCACACGAAACATGGGATCCACTTACAGGACTGGGGCCGCATAGATCAGGGAGGCTTGTGTGAGGCACAGGGGGTACGACGGCGGCTCCCGCGACGTCTGCGCTCCGGAGAACGCACTGTGCGCAAGCTTCAGAACGCGCTGGCCAGGGGGGCACTTCGCCAAACGAGAATCGACGACTCACAGGAGGAGGTAGGAGATGCAGTAGATCAACCAGGTGATACAGAAGTTCAGCCAGGTGAAGTGCCTGTACACCCTGGGGGCCAATATCACAGTCAAGAGGACGGCCAGCAGGCCGATGCCACCAATCGCCTGGAAGGCTATGAAGATCCTCACTTCCGTGAGGTTCTGGGGGGCCTGCGCGTCGTAAGACTTCAACGCAATAGCATTCAGAGTGCGCGCGTCTGCGCGAAGGATGGGAACGCACCTCTGAGGGCCGGTCGCTATCCCGCAACACAAACACAGGCATTTCTCCTTCCACGCGCTCCGGGAACCTAACAGAGACGGACACTGGCGGCACAGGTAGACAGAGGGGACCTCAAGCAAGCTCCAGACCAGCCGGAAGAAGCGAAGGAATAGATAGTGCGCTGCCACGGGCTCGCGCAAGGAAACGAAGGAGAATGACAGAACGCGGGAGGAGGAGAAGAAGACAAGGAGGAGGGTCGAGCGCACGGGGCGCTGGCACGACCGTCATCCGCGCAGATCAACAGCGCGGGGAAGAATCTGATGGCGCAGGCGCCATCTCGTCAATAGGACGCTTGGCTGCAGTGGCCAGAGGCTCCAAGCGCGACCGAGAGCGGAGGCGGGACCACTGCGCGATTGGTGCTGGTAAACCGCCCGGTGACAACAAGCAATGCAACGCCGACATCAACTGATACGTGCGTCCAAATGCTGTGCACCCTGGGTAAGTTCAGAGGCTTCTCAGTTCAAATACTTAAGAAGAAGCCTCCGAGTGTAACCCGAGTCCTCCATTGAGCACGTACCTCCGTCCGAGAATTTCGAGCTGGATGACAACGAAAGGATCACATCAAACACGCGAACATGTAATTGTTGGGATCCACATGTCGGAAGTCAGAGGCGTCTGACGCAAGTCCGCGTGATTACCACCGCCGGGTAAACAAATACAGTGACAGGACAGCCTGTTACGATGTCGGTTCGCTGTTGGCTCGTTGTTTCGCCGATGACGCAGATCTGTGTAAAAGGCTCCCGACTATCTGAAACAACCAAGGGCGCAAAGGCACAGGTCCTATAGCGCCTGCGGTGAACCACCAGGACCCACGAACGTTGTTCACTCACCTCGGTAATGAAAGCTTTGCAGAAATCCCGAGTCCCGATGCTGAAGAATTGCATGCATAACACACTGTTCGAAAGGGGCTTCCATTACTAGCGGCTATGAGCCCTCTAAGATCTCGTACCTTGAGGAGCGCTAGCGCAAGACAGTCGTCCACCTTCTGACGTGTGTCGAGCCCGAGTCCTTGTACTGAAATGCGGTGCTCCGGCCAGTTCCAGCACACATCGGACGGACCACGATGCGAGTACCGCCCGCCCATTGCACCAAGCAAAGTACTAGTCCTGTGTCTTCCAGCGTGCGTCATGGTCGCAACGCCTGCACACAACACCTAACACGCACAGCAAACAGTTTCATCCGTGGATGACGAACGCCGCAGAACGAACTGACCAAAACAAAACAAATCTCGAAACCGGAGCCTATAGTAAGTATCTTATGGTCTCGTACCCACCCGTCTTTACTCACACCCCACCACCGCAGAAAAGACGTCTGGGGCATTATCATCGAGACACCCCCCATGCCAGTTAGCGCGCGTTAGGCGCTGATAGTTCCTGAACCAAAACAGCGGAACAGATCGCTCCCGCCCGATTCCATCCATATACGGCAGGAGCGCGCTGGCCGTCGTGTCAACGCCGTCGCTTGTCTTTCGCCCGTCTCGAGCTTCGCCGCTGCGTTCACCTGTCTTGACGCTATGGTCCACTCTGATGCTCGACAGGCTAAGGCGGCTGCTGACTATAAGCGACAACAACTTGGGCGCAAAAATCTGGAGGAGGCTCGCCGTCGCCGCGCTACCACCGAGGCCGGCTATGATTCTCAGGCGACCCGAAAGACAATGTCCGACAGGTTCTCGTCCTGCACTGATGGCAAGAAACCTTACAAATGGCAGCTCGACGTCGCGGAGGCCTTTTTGTTGGGTTTGGATTGCGTGGTCATTGCCGGTACAGGTGCCGGTAAGACCATCCCTTACCTCCTTCCTCTCCTGCTTCCCGAGTCTGCGAAGCGGACAATCCCTGTTATCTCTCCTCTAAAAGCGCTTCAGCGAGATCAGGTCTGTCTGTTTTTTCTGGTCTCTACCCCAATATCTAAGGGTTTCTAGGCCACCCGGTTTCGCAACCTCGGGGTTTCGGCTGTGCCCGTGAACCGCGACACATGGAGCAAGTCACTACAAGAGGTGCGCTGCGCTCCTTTCTAGTTACTTTTGTTCCTAACAAGTGGCGTCATGGCAGGAGATCGTGAATTCCTCGCACCGCGCCCTTTTCATCGGCCCGGAGATGTGCTTGCAGCATGCGGGGGCACGAGAGACGTTGCGAGCAGTAGGCCTAGCAGATGGATTTATGGGGTTTGTAGTGGACGAGGCGCACTGTATTTCACAGTGGGGCGGCGACTTCCGCCCTGATTACTCCCAGCTCAGTGTTCTCCGAACCTTCGTGCCGCAGCGTAGAGCTCCCATTGCCGCGTTCTCGGCTACAATGGCTCCTGGAGTCATTTCCGAGGTCGAAGAGAGTCTCCTGATCAACCCAGCAACATCTTTCTATCTGAATCTTGGGAACAACCGTGCGAACATCTATCTGCAGGTCTTCGCACTCGAGAACTCTCTGGACTTTGCTGCACTGGACGCACTTCTCCCTTTGGGCACAGTCTCACGGGCTGCGGATGTCCCCAAGACTATCATTTTCGCCAACAGCCGTCGAATGACACTCCGCATATGGAGTTATCTTTGTGAGAAACTGCGGCTCCCTGTGGCCGGTCGACTCCCAATCGCTTTCCTCCACGCATATCGACGACAACGAGCGCGAGTAAGGGTGATGGATGCTTTTGTCAGTGGTGAAGTGAGGATACTTGTCGCCACGGAAGCAGCAGGCATGGTGAGCGACTGGTAAAATACAGAATGGACAAAGACTTACTCTGTTCTAGGGAGCCGACATTCCAGACATAGAACACGCGATCCATTTCGGCGCCCCGCCATCACTTACGACATGGATTCAGCGCGCCGGACGAGCAGGGAGGTCTCCGAGGATACTGGCGCGGGCGACCCTTCTGATTGAGAAGTCTGCATTCCAACTAATTAATCGGAAGGGTCCCAGGAAGCCGAAGAAGCAGAAGACTAGCACTGCGGAGAGTGCCACTACGGCGACAGAGAAAGGTCCGGAATACCGCAAGAAGATCGACCGGTCTCTTCGCGTTTGGCTTGATCACAAGGGCTGCCGCCGCGAGGCGGTGGACGAGTACTTTAATAATCCAATCTTGACTGCCAGTAAGTACTCGCGACTGGTTGTGGTGGCGTGAGACTGATTTATAGTAATAGAAGACTGGCATCCATACGGGCGTTGCTGCGACGTTTGCTTCCGAGAAGACTCGATAGCGCCAGGTCCGAGCGTGCCAGCTGTCCTTCTCCCCACGATCCCTCTCCCTGCTCCGCACCCCACAGGATCTGTCAAGCGACCACGCTCGTCCTCGTCTTCAGCCCCGAGTGTCCTTTCTCCAAGCAAGCGAAGGCGAGACAACATCCCGATGGAGGAGGAGGAGAGTAGTGGCCAGATTCAAGTTGAGGTGGCACCAAGGCGTATCCGTGCAGGGGGGCACCGTGAAAGGGCTATTGCGGCACTCAAATCATGGCGACTCGAGATGGTGCGCACCAGATATAAGTTGACCTCGTTCAGTGAGGAAGGGCTTCTGTCGGATGACATGATCGCATCCCTCGTTTATGACGCTACACTGAAAAGTGTAGAGGATGTTATCCGGAAGCTGGCGGATCCTCCTTGGGTGTTCGCGCCTAGACACGCGAAGGACGTCCTCGCTGTTCTGGCTAGCGTAGATGCGGCCCATGATGCCGCTCAAGCATCGAAGGTGAAGCCGTCAGCTCTGCGTGGGAGATCAGCACGGAGTACGGCGCTCACAAAGCGGGTTGCATCGGAGAACGACGAGAACATCCATGTCGATGTTGAGTTGGCCTCGCCCTTCTCTGGATCCTCTCCGAGCTCTCCTCAGGCTCCCATACCCAGCGACATACCGTCCTCTAGTACCAGGGCGCCAAAACCACGACCTCGTTACCGCGCAGACCAGGCAACTTCTCCGCAGGTTCCTCTTACGCCTCAGGTGAGTGCAGTTCCGTTATCTTATGAATAACTTATGGAAAGTTCGTATCCTAGGAGCTTCTTGAATATGAAGATTCACTGTTTATCAGGCGCACGCAGTGGGGGCCGACGGTTGCCAGCCATGCAAGCGCCCGGGCCACAGCTCGTGCGAGCGCAAACAGTAACGAGGACTACATCATGGCCGGGCCTAGTAGGTCCACCTCAAGTATGCAAGATCCGAGTCGCGCACCCACATTCGCACTCCCTTCCCAACCATTAGTAGTAGTAGCTCCCACAGTTCCACCTCGACCGGGGTCGCTCTCTGCGGTCACGCATTTACCATCATCACTATCAGATACCCATCCCCTATTCCGAAACCGGTGACCCCGCCTCATCGACCTCCATGTCCACCATATCCTGCAGCGCATCGGTGGTGACAGCTGAGAAGTCCTCCTCTGTGGCTCGAGGCATGGTACGTGCGATGCGCCAATTGTTCATCGGCCGCCCTAATGTTAATAAACCATTGTTGTAGACGTCGGACACCTCGTCGCCACTGTTTATAGTTCTTCCGGGTACGGAGATGTGTACTTTGGCTTGCCTGTATGCATCTTGTAGACGAGAGATACCTTTTGCATCACCGGGGCTTGTGTGGCGTGAATAGCGACTCCACGTCTTGAATTGGTCTTCAACATGCACAGACACGGCCTGGATGACCGGGATTGCTGGGTGGAGCTTTTTCACATACTGCCAGTCGACATTTGGACCTTGAGAGCGATGTGTAACCTATCGATTTACAATGAAGGTTAGAAGTACATTCTAATCTTTGTGCGCCTATCCCATACCTTGATATCCTTAATGCGTGCCTCCTGGACACGGTCGACCGGCGTATGGCCATCGCGGCGGCCTGTCGTATTGACGAGCCAACAGTGCTTTCGGACAAACTCACTGTTACCAGTTTTGAGAGTCGTACCCCGTCATACCCATTTCAAGCACGTACCAGACCTCCGGTGGCCATTCCTTGTGCAACCCTTGGAGCATCTCCAGGCACTCGATGGTGTAGTTCGAGTTTTGGCCTCCGGCAAACCGTAGCAAGGTGTGGGGAAGAATGCCTTCCATGAGGCCCACATCGCCGTACTTGATAGCCCGATCCAGCACCACGTATAGGAGGACATCGCGGAGGAACATCGTGGTCTGTAAACGGAGTTCATCCTGCTCACCAGCTCCATGCTTCAATGTGGTCATAGCGTCAGTTGATGCATGCTCGAGGACCAGTTTCTCCGCAAGAGTCTTTAGTTGTTCTGGTGTCCGTCCTCGAAGGTCTTGGAGAGAAGAAGCCCCGCTGACTTGGAGCCAACACGTGCAAAGATGGGCCTCAAGGATGTGGTAGAAGGCGCGATCGAGGTTGTCGTGGAAAGGGCCCTGTGTGACACGCTTGTCCAGACCCTTGCGATCGAGCAGGGTAAATGCATGCTTGAGACCCATACCTGCATTTGTCCCGAAGTACTGTTTATGTAAGGACTTCGCAAAGGCCATAGCAAAGTGCAGCCACCCGAACACAGGGACCGTGAAGTCGAGGCGCTCGTGGGAGTTCCACTCCTGACAGAGCAGATATTGCAAGCCCCAGATGCGCTCCACAGTCAACTGGTCTCCAATCACGAAGAGGATCCGCTCGAGGCTTAGTTTCCGAAAATCAGATATTGAGCGGCAACCAAGCTGCTCGAGAAGCTCAGCGATGACCTTGTCGTTGTCTTCGTAAGTTGCCTCGGGTGTAGGAAGGGTTCCCAACATGAACTGTAGAGTAACGTGCTCCGGGCCACATGGAAGCTCGTCCACTGGCGCTGGTGGATCAAGGATAGGGCTATCCTTGTGTGTGTATGTCGGAAAGGCGAACTCGGGAGACTCAATGAGGACCTGGAGGACATGAAAGACCTTCATGCGATGGATATCGGGCGCGCTTGTTGAACGCGCACAGCCTAGCATAGCATGTATGGCATAGCTGTGTACATGGACATCGGCACAGCCCGATATCTCATCCATCTACACAGGCGCTGTATAGCCGCCCCACATGATCATCTCATGTGCCGCACTGCCCATCTATCCAGATGTTCCAGGCAGTGCATCCTTGTACTGTATAGCATTACTAATCCAGTACATCCTGTAGTATATATACGGCCCTCATTGGCCCTAATATACAGACCTCTTCTCGCTCTTCTCCTCACTCGATATACAAGCCTCTACCTCTCACTAGCCAGGTGAGTATGTGTGCACACTGCGTGTAGTGCGCCCCCCATAGTGGGCATCCCCCACTATGTTCAACAGGTTATGAGCCCTGGTCGACATTGTGGATACTGCGCCGCTCGTTGCTGGCTGCGTTCCACTCCGCACCAGCTCACCTGGCCAACCTCTGGTCGCCGTGATGGCAGACACTCCGTGTATTGGATCTGGCACGATCATACGCTGCCGACCATGCACGATGGTGGCTTGGATGTGGCGCGATCTTGTTGATCGCTGCCTGCCATGCCACAGAGGGGAAACCTATGCCGGTATACGCTTCCGGCATTCTCTCCTCATCATTGTCGCTATGAATGGTGACTGACCGGCTCTTCTGGTCAGACTTCAATCACCTTATCGATCACCATGTCGAATGGCTTGACAAGCTTTGTCCCTGTCCTCACCGGCCCCAACTACCTTCAGTGGGCGCCGAAGATGCAGGCGTTCCTTCAGACCACAGGCCGCTGGATGCAGCCTATGACGAAGACCTGCCCGACCCTGGTTGCTACCCCTTCAAACCAGGACAAGGTCGACGCATGGAACGAGGACGACACTGCCGCTCGCGGCAGCATTCGCCTCCATGTCGATGACAGCATTGGCACTGCGATCGACTCCAAGACCACCGCTAAGCAGGTCTGGGACTACCTCAAGGACACCTACGGGAAGCCCGGCATTCCGGTCGTCTACCAGGACTTCCGCGCCGCCATGGGCATCTCTATCCCCAGCGACTCTAACCCCATTCCTGCGATGGACAAGCTCCGCGCTCACTTCCAAACCCTCGAGACCAATCAGTTCACCGTCGCTGAGCACATCAAGGGGATGATCCTCCTCTCGAAGCTCCCATCAGCGATGGACCCGATCATCCAGGTTTACACCTCGGGCCTCACTGCGATGCAGACTACCCCTGCTGTCCAACTGGTTACCTTCGACGAGGTGCGCAACCGCGTCATCATGTACTGGGAGCAGCGCCAGGGGCGCCACCAGCAGAAGCCGCGCGACAGCGCGAACAAGATCAGTGCGGTCAAGCGCAAGCCGCAAGACCCCACTTTCCGCCAGCAGCAGCATCGCCCGCAAGGGCAGCAGCAGCAGCAGCAGCGCCCGTATGGGCAGCAGCACCAGCAGCAGCGCCCTCCAGGGGCGAGCAGCAGCAAGGCCATCGTGGCAGGCGCGGAGGACGCGGCCGTTCCCAGCAGCACCAAGGTGCGCACCAGCACGCCCACATCGCCCACATCGCTGACACATTCCCTGTGATCACCAAGGGCGAGATGGACACGCTGCCACAGTCGCGGGACCCCCGCGCCCTCCTGCACAAGCCCGTCCGTGCGGAAACCGGCGCGAACCACCAGTACCCTGCGCTCAGGCGTGCCTTCACCCTCGCGAAGGAGCTGGGCGTCGAGCCAACGACTGAGCGCATCCGCAAGCTCGAGATGCTCGTCGTGGCCGGCAACCGCAGCAAGGACCCCCGTCTAATGCCGACGACAGAGCTGCACTCAACGCGCTCATTGCTGGAATCCTCCACGACGTACAGCGAGGACTCCCGCACCACCAGCCCGAACGTATCGCGCAGCCCAACGCCCTTCGTGGGCAGCAGCGTCAGGGTCGTCGAGGTGGACAGCGGCGAGGACACGGATGGCGAGGAGCACGCAGCCAAGCACCGCCGGCGCACCCTCAAGGAGCGCATCAGGCCACACCTCGGGGAGCGCATAGGCGCAGCCGTCGAGGACGAGGACATGGAGGAAACCGTATCCCTCGGGCTCAGCAGTGAAGATGAGCAGGACGACGACATCGAGGAGTTCTTCGATCGTCAATGGTCAGTCCATTCCCCACTACACCATGAGTTGTATGCTGACTGCACGCCTCAATCGGCAGTGACTAGTGTCGCAGGATCCTCTCGTCGTGTAGATGTATCGCGCATACCTGTAGCTGCGCCTGTATTATCAGTAGCTACAGAAGATAATACATGTGTTCACCGCTCTATGTATGCAGCGTGCGCGAAGTGTAAGGGGAAAGCGAAATCAATCGTCAATCATGATGATAGTATCTGGATGCTCGACTCAGGAGCATCAATGCACTTCACCTATTCCATGGGTGACTTTGCTGATTTTCGCTATTACAAGGCCAAACGCCCGCTCAACACTGCAGATGGCATGACTTACATGACTGGCGAAGGCACTGTCTTCCTGCTATTGGAGACAGGCGGAACTTTAAGGCTGACAAACGTCGCCTTAGTCCCAAATCTCACCAACAAACTCATATCTATGGGTGCTCTTTTGCGAAGTGGGATGTCGGCGCGTGCTACTACCGCCAAGATCTCGCTCTACAGCAACCATGAACGTGTTGTTTCTTTCGAACCACGTGAAGTTGGTGACACTATCTATGTGATTTATGCGCAGCCTGTACAGGCACGAAACATGGTTGCGCTCACAGGCGTAGATCATGAAACTCTCCACCGTCGCTTAGGTCATCCTTCAGACAATGTGTTGAGACATCTTCGGAAACACACTGAGAAGTGTCCGATCGTCGAGACTCCCAAAAAAGACTCGATTTGCCGTGGATGTGCTGAAGGCAAAATGCCATCGCAATCACACCCGATTGACTATCGGCGTGCATCCAAACCCTTTGAGCTGATCCATGTTGATCTGAAAAGTTTCCCTGTGCCGTCGTACCACAAGTACCAGCATGAAATCCTACTCTATGATGACTACTCGGCATATGCGTAGTCGATTAGCCTTCGCACCAAAGGGTCTGCGAGAGAGCGGAAAGTACCAGTTCGTGAAGGCAATGTCTATGGTGAATCACGACACCCTACAGACATTTCTAAGGACATTGAGAAACGGGGATCGTGGAAGCAAATGGTTGGTGAGAAACCGAGTCGCTCTCGGACTGCACCTCCATCAAGGGATGAACAGGTTTCCGGACCTAGTTATACCCGATCACTTCCACAATCATGCCAGAGATCTGCTGAACGCGATCCACCTGTTCCAATTCCACCTTCGATGCGCACGCACAGGGAACCAACCCCTGTAATCTCGTCTAGTAGTAGCGATGACGAGGAAGAGGAGGATATGGGTTCAGACCCAATACCTGCATTTGTCCTACCTCAACCTGAGTCTCCCGCTCCTAGTCCTGATCGCTCAGACCCCGACGATGACGATGATGACGATGACGACGAGGAAGAAGAATCTGAAGAAGAGTCGTCAGGTCAATCGTCAGATGAAGTCGAAGGTGTCTTGCGTGCTGCTAGAACTGATGTGGCACAACTATGCCGGGAAGGGGGAGCTAGTCTCATCCAATTCCTAATCGCGAAAGCGATCCCACCAGATGAGGGGGAGAAAGTACCACCCGCCAATGTGCGTGAGTGGACTTACCGTGACATTGCCAGCCTACCAAATGCTGAGCGAAAGGAGTGGTTTACCGCTTGCCGCGAAGAACTAGAGGCCCTTCGCAGGCGCGATGTCTACGACTTGGTCGACCGTCCAAAAGGACGTAAGGTCGTGAAAAACCGCTGGGTATTCGACGTCAAAACTGACGGTCGTAAGAAAGCCAGACTTGTAGCGAAAGGCTTCTCCCAGGTCGAAGGCAAAGACTTCGACAAGATATTCTCTCCAGTTGTACGCTTTGAGACAGTCCGTCTCATCATGGCCCTTGCAGCACTCGAGGACTGGCACATCTCAGGACTCGATGTGCGCAGCGCCTACCTGTATGGCAAACTGGATGAGGAGATCTACCTGGAGCAGCCAGAAGGATTTCGCATCTCTGGCTCTGAGCACAAAGTCTTCAGATTGAAGTGTGCTCTATATGGGCTTAAGCAGGCAGGATTAGCGTGGTGGCGCACCTTGTCTGAGTCCATGAAGTTGATGGGTTACAAACGACTCACCAACGATGCAGGATTGTACATCTACAAACGCCACTCTGATGGTGAACTCGTAGTTGTAATCGTCTACGTTGACGATGCGCTTTTCTGTGGGCGTGACAAGAAGCTTGTAGCTCTACTCAAAGCTCACTTCATGAAGAAATGGGAATGCCGCGATCTTGGCGATGCCAAAGAGTTTCTGCGCATGCGCATTACTCGTATAGGTCGAAAGATCTTTTTAGATCAACGCGCATATTTGGAGAAAGTATTGGACCGCTGCGCCATGACGAACGCGCGACCAGCTTTAACTCCACTCCCTGCGGGTTACATACCTGCACCCAACACAGGACAAGCTACACCGGAGCTTCGCTCTAGGTACCAGAAAGTCATTGGCTCTCTACTCTACCTCATGTCGGGTACAGACCGGATTTGGGCTTTCGCTGTGACCAAACTGGCACAGCATGCCGCGAACCCGACCGAGGATCACCTTAGCAAGGCACTTCACATCTGCCGCTACCTCGTCAGAACCAAGAACTATGCCTTGGTTTATAACGGTGATTCTCAGCTCGGCTTAATAGCTGGGACTGATAGTGATTTGGGCTTCGGACCCATACACTCGACGCTCGCAAACTGGCTTTATGCTGAAGTTAGCGAACTGTGCATTCTCGTGGGTTTCACGTGCACAGAAGACCATTGCCCTCTCCTCCACCGAGGCTGAGTATATGGCAATGAGCGACTGTAGTCGCCAAGTAGTCTGGGTTCACAACTTGCTTGCTGAACTCGGCTATTATATCGGTCGCGTACCACTGTCTGGAGACAATCAAGGCTCCATTCACATCGGACAAAACCCTGTCACGGAGTCAAGGTCCAAGCACATTGACATCCGCTACCATTATGTCCGTGAAGTGTACGATCGAGGCATTACCAACATATTCTATGTCGAAGGGACTAATAATCCCGCTGATATCCTTACCAAGAATTTGGGCACTGTGAAGTTCCACCACTTCCATCCCTATCTTGGCTTGCATTTCCCTAAGGCTGCTTAGAGCGCCATGTCCGCTTGCGTACTTACGAGTGCGTACTTAGCGAGGGGGAGTGTTGAACGCGCACAGCCTAGCATAGCATGTATGGCATAGCTGTGTACATGGACATCGGCACAGCCCGATATCTCATCCATCTACACAGGCGCTGTATAGCCACCCCACATGATCATCTCATGTGCCGCACTGCCCATCTATCCAGATGTTCCAGGCAGTGCATCCTTGTACTGTATAGCATTACTAATCCAGTACATCCTGTAGTATATATACGGCCCTCATTGGCCCTAATATACAGACCTCTTCTCGCTCTTCTCCTCACTCGATATACAAGCCTCTACCTCTCACTAGCCAGGTGAGTATGTGTGCACACTGCGTGTAGTGCGCCCCCCATAGTGGGCATCCCCCACTATGTTCAACAGCGCTCTTTTCAGCAAGCTCCACAACGTCAAGAGAAGTGATTGTGTCCTCCATCCCTGCCCGCCGTAAATGCTGTAGGTTGCGATTGATGGTGGCATCTAAGAGCGGGGCATCTTTCTTCACGTAAACAGTGGCCGCGGTCCCGGCGGTTTGATGCCCATTCTTCTCTAGGCGCTGCGAAAAGATGCGGAAAGTCATGTAGACGTTGTCGTAGGAAAGAAAGGATGCGTGGGTATGGATGAGCTCTTGAACCTCCTTCATGGCCTCTGAGGAGATCGTCTCGACCGAGTTTGTAATCCACTTCGCACTCATTGAGATGCCGAGGGCGTGTAATGTGTCGCAGCCTTTTGCAGTGAGCCCCTTGAACTTGAAATATATGCCCAAGAGTCGTTGTATGCGATTGCAGAAGTGCGACCGAGTGTATGAAAGCATGGAAATGATGGAGAGGACTCGCTGAGTATATACTACTGTGAGCAGATCCGAACCTCAAGACTGTGAAGTAGTCTACCTTGCTTGCAATCGCTTTCACTTTTGACTGTTGTAGAGGTTTGCAAAGATTTTCCAACAGTGACCACAGGGTTGGGGCGCGCATCCGCATATCGGATTCCAAGTTGTCTAGATTGAGCTTCGTAAGATCGTCCTTGGACAGGTCGTCCCCGGAGGCACGGAGGAGAGGATCAATCTTGCCGAGTTCCTCGTGAGCAAGGTCCTCGATGACATGCTTGGCGAAAGCTTCCATGACATTCCGCGCACCCTGAGGACGAGACTTGTGTGAGTTTGGAGATCTCGGAGGCTTCCACCAAGTAAGGAGGAGCTTGGGCAGTTCGGGGCAGCGCATGAAAGCAGAGCGAACATTCCTGATCTTGCCATTCGCGACACAATCCGGGTCTCCCCAGCAGAGTGCCGCGAGGAAGCGTCCAACCGTCAGACTCTCTTCTGCAATCACATCGATAACACGAAGAACAGAATCCGCAAGCGTCCGGCGGGCCTCCCGTGGAAGGCTCGAGCGTGGGCCACTGTTGTATGCCTGCCCACATGTGGGACAAGCATGCGGATGCATCTCACCACGGTCAGTCTCTCCGACCTCCATTGCGACGTCCTCCCGATCGTGTTCCCAGGCAATTGAACTGTCTGCACCAGCCGCTAAGCCCGAGTCCGCGCCAGGACCTGTGGATCCAGAGAAGAGCTCGCTATTGCTCTCGAGATCGATGTCGTACTCGAGTTCACCGGGGCCATCCCACCACTGGAAGTCAGCATCTTCATCAGGGCCATCGTCCTCTTCATCAGAGCTGAGATACTGCTCCTCGTCGCCGAAAAGACGGACCGGACGTGATGCGCTGAGCCGAGTAGTAGCAGGGCGCCACCAGGATGGAAGAGAGCCAGCCATAGGGAAGAGTTGTAGAAAGAGAGTAGCATTATAGTACCTAGTGTCAAAACTACATACACACGTGTACTTTCCGAGGCTCAAGATCGACTTGAAGCTTGTGCAGCAGCATGGTGCGCCACAGACGGAGACATGAGGGACTGGAGGAGCGGGCGACGGGAGGCCAGCGCGCTCCTGCCGTATATGGATGGAATCGGGCGGGAGCGATCTGTTCCGCTGTTTTGGTTCAGGAACTATCAGCGCCTAACGCGCGCTAACTGGCATGGGGGGTGTCTCGATGATAATGCCCCAGACGTCTTTTCTGCGGTGGTGGGGTGTGAGTAAAGACGGGTGGGTACGAGACCAGTATCTTACAAGTTCCACACGAGCTCCCCACCTCCGACTCGGACGTCGCGTCACAGCCCAAACCACCCCGGATCTGGGCTCTCACCTCCTCCGAGTCCGCGCTACTCGTGCTCGTGCTCGTGCTCGCGCTCCTGTGTTCGCGCGCCCCGGTCGCGGTCGCGGTCCCACCTGAACATCACGAGCGGGACCAAGTCCCAAATCTCGCGCACCCCCACCAGCATGATCTTCAGCGTCATCACCGCGGCCGCGAGCTGCCCCCCAGCCGCCGCGTCCAGCGCCCTGCTCTGCACCTGCATCAGCCCCCGCCCCCGCCTCCGAGCCCGCGCCCGAGCGCCATCACGTACACGGGCGCGACGACGAGCGCGAGCTTGATCGTGCTCGCCCCGTCGCGCAGCACCGACCACCCCATCCCCGCGCCCGTCCCCGCGCCCGTCCCCGTCCCTGCCCCTGCCCCCTCTTCCCCGACGACGCGCCCCTGACCTGGAGGCGCGGCGCGGCGCGTGCGGATGTCGGTGCCAAACAGCGCGTGGAAGACGAGCACGGCGAGCATGGTGGGTGCGTAGCACACGAGCGCGCAGCACCCGCCCACGAGCATCGCGGCGACGAGCGGCGGGTACAGCGCGTACACGGGCGCGGCGGCGTGCAGCGCGAAGCGCGTGCTCGCGGCGGACGCGGACGCGCAGAGCACCGCGAAGCACCCGAGCGTCGTCAGCATCGTCAGCAGCGACGACGACCAGCTGAACCGTGTCGGTGGCGGGTGCTGTGGCGGGGGCGGGCGTTGGGGAGGAGGGTGGACGCTGCGTCCGTTCCCATTCGAGGCGGGGTGGTTATTATGGTGCACGCTGGAGTTTGGAGGGCTCTGAGGCGGCCGGGGTGGTACGGCCTGGTGGCGGCCTGTCGCCGGGGGTGGGCTCAGGCTGCTCCCAGGCATTCGGGAACTTCGAAGGAGAGGGCTGCTGCCTGGTATGGCAGCGACGTTGCTTCGCGAGCGACAAACATGAGATGGGATCAGAACATTCTCCCCGGCCAGCACGACTATGTAAAGTGCGACTCACACGTTTGGTGGCTCTAATTCACGAACGACGGCTGATGAGACGACGTCTTCTGTCCACCACGAGTGTCACTACTTTGGCAGGTTAGGTCTTCAATCCCGGCGGGGAGAAAGGCGCTTCGGCGGTCGGGAATCGTTGGAATCCAATTGCAATCTAAGTTTCTGTCTACTCTCTTTCCGAGAGATGTACGGCGAGGCGCATATACACACCTTCAGTCAATATCACAGCGAAGCTCAAGCAGTCCTCAAGATGGTGGTCAAGCGCAGAAGAGAAACTGCATTCTAAGGGAATGGACGCGAGGCAACTGGCGGGCTGCCGGCGTTTGCCAATGTAAAGTTTGTGACGTCACATTGTGGTAACTCCCGAGGCCACTGCTGCGGCCGTGGCAGCAACATACTCCCTGGAGATCCACGTGAAGGACGGAGAGTGCGAAAGCGTAAACATAGCATAAGCGAGGGCATGGAATGCTCATACTACAATTTTGCGACGGATGGCAGCAAGTATCATAACACCTCTCCTACATAGCGAAGCAACCCCGGTCCCACCATCCCACGCGCCGTCGTACAGCCCTAGTACGCCCGCCGATGTTCGTCGACTCTTGGACATGGTCATGATGATATAAAAAAGAAAAATGCGCGGGTCCGGCGGCGGGTGCTGCTCCTCATCGTGGTCGTGGTCGTCGGCGGCGGTCGTCTACTCCCGGGGCGCACCGCGGCCGACACCAGCGAACTGTGGACGGAACTCGCCGGGGGCACCACCCTCCTTCTTCCTGTAGTCGTCGCGGTCGCCGCGGTCGCCGCGGGGCGGGCGGTACGTGCCCTCGCCGCCGCCGGGGCCACGCACCTGCGCCGGGCGAGGGGGGCGGGCGGCCTTTTTGTGCGTGGAGGGGACGATCTCGCTCGGGAGGTTCAGCCTGCGTATTTGCCGCAGCATACATAAGGTTGGAGGAGCAAAAGGAGACGCAGAGGATGGGAGACGCACCACTCGCGAAGGAAGTCGACGCCCTCGGGGGTGAGGACATAGTAGTACCACTGCCAGGAGAACTGCGTCTTCACGAGACCCTTGGAGGTAAGGCTCTGCATGGCCTTGATGACTTCGAGGTTGGGCACATCGAGCTCTTCGTGCTTGGGGGCGTTGAAGTCCTTCTTGGCGACCAACACGCCCTCTGTTATCCATCAGGCACTCCATGGTAAGGACACGAGGTTGAAAGGAGAAAGATTGGATACAGACCCTTGAAGAGAGACTCGTAGATGACGCGCCTGTGGGGCTTCGAAATGATCATGCTGGGCGAACTAGAGAGTTTGGGTCGGAAGCTGCGAAAACAGACTCTTGATCAGAAATTCAACATATCGGAATTGAGAGGGAACTCACTGCGAAACTGTTGTCGCACTTTCTCCGGCTGGAGAACGGATTGTCAGTACTCCAGACTGACTCAGGGTCCAATTGCAAGTCCCCGTCATCCGATCGTCCGTCCACCAATCCAACCCCATCCAACCTTCCAATCGCTCCCAAACCCTCGCCATGCCATCAAAACGGGACAAGAGGACAAAATACGACACTCACATTGGCGTGAAGGGGCAGCGGGGCCTTGCGATTTGTCTTGAAGTCCGAGCGGGAGCGATACGGTGTCTCTGGGCAGCCAGAATCTTGGACGAGCATGGGCGCTCTCGTAGCCACGTGGAAACACAGACCCCGGTAGGCACCCCCGGGGCTCCCCGGGGTCGCGCTCCCTCCATCCATTATGGGCGCCAAAGCGGAACGACGGTTGCGAGCAAGGTTGACCGACTTGGGCATCCTTGGACTGATTCTCCATCGCCATCTGTCCTAGTCCATCGCACTACTTATTCTCTCTTCAGATGTCTCGTCTCCCCCAACCTTCGTCCTCCACATCACGGCCTAGCGTGCGGACGCGCTTGCAGAGCACCCCTTCCACCCCCACCATCCGTGCACCCGTCACCCCACTCGCGAAACCCCGGGCAAAGACACCCGTCGCCGCTCCCTCTCCCACACTCCGCACCCAGCCTAGTCTCAAAAGCCTAAAGCCACGGTCTCCCACCAAGTCGCCCGCCAAGAAGCCGCAACCCCTCCCCGCTGACGAGGACGTCCCACCGTCGCCGAAACCACAACTCAGCCTCCGCGAACAGATCGCGCTGAAGCGTGCGGAGGCGAAGAAAGCGATCGTAAAGGCGTCGCCTGTGAAGGCAGAGTTTGAAGGTCTCGAGGATGCGTCACCGCATACATTCAACCAGCCTGCAGTGCACGACGTGGACCTTGGGCGATGGTCTATCAAAGAGACTATCGAGCGTGGACGGAGTTCCGGTAAGTGTGTCATTTCCAGATGGCCTAGGCATGTCAAGCAGCACGTTCTTGCTATTCTTTTGCTTGTGTAATTCGAGTATTATCCTCGGAACTCGTCAGCAAACTCAAAACCCGACCAAACGTCGTTAAGCCCCCTCCGTTGTAGGTCTTGGGCTGTCCTTACTGATAAACCACATTCACTCGAGCTGCTTGAATTGCCTGGTCCATCGTTTTCGTACTACCCTACCGGATTTGAAGTATTCATTATTCAAGGATATTCTTACAAGGCGCCATCAACCTGTCCTCTCGCGACCTTCCATGCCTTCCTTCCGCACTATTTGAGATCCACCTCGGTATAACTCCCGAGCCGCTCAAGTCGGTCCCCGTCGAGCCACCAATCACCACATCGACATCTGGAGGAGCATCGAGCCGCAAGCAAGAAGCCCCGTCGTGGTATGATGCGCAAGACCTCGAGATCCTCAAGGCATGGTCCAACGAGATACTTGAGATCCAGCCCGAGATCTCCATGTTCGGCTCGCTGAAGACGATCGACGTACGTGTTTTCCCCTCTGGCCAGTGGCAAATGCGATCGCAGGCACTCACACGACGCACTCCCTCAGCTGCACAACAACAAGCTGGCGTCGCTACCAGACTCGTTTGTGGACCTCATGTCGCTCACGCATCTCGACCTGTCCCACAACCAACTCACCTCGTTACCTACCAACTTCTGGGCCCTCCCTCACCTCACCACCCTCGACCTCTCCCACAATTCCCTGACTGCACTTCCCTTCAGCGCACCATTCGGCAGCAGGTCGAACCCTCTCGGTCGGACGAAGGACTCGCGGGGAGACTGGTTCTCGCAAACGATCACGCGAGCGACGGAACCGCTACCTCGTCTCGTCTCCCTAGATGTCTCGCACAACAGTATCTCCGCGGCCGCGATCGACCACCGGATCCCTTCCCTGATCACGAAGCTTCACATATCGGAGAACCCGCTGGGCAAGAGCGACGTCCTCCTTTGTGTCCTGGGCCGGCTAGCGAGGCTGAAGGAGCTTCACATGCTGCGAGCAGACATCGGCGACGATAGCTTCCCTGTCTCCATCTTCTCTTCCGCCTCTGGGTCACTTTTCCCTGCGCTTAAGATTTTGGATCTCGAAGAGACGCAAGTTTCACGACCAGTCGTCGAGGCGGTCTTCGTGCCCACAGCTATCAAGCAGACTGTCCAGTTCGACGTCACGAACCAGGAGCCCCCAGATGGAGTCCTCCGCATCGTCGTCGGGAAGCGTGTCATCAAGGAAGCTTGGGAGGTCGAGGCCGAACGTAGGTTGAAGCCGCGTCGCGGTAACACACCCGTCGCGAACGGATCCAGCTCGAACCCTTTGGAGCCGAAGGGCGAAGTGTTGAAGGAATCATGGGAGATCGACGCCGAGCAAGGTCTGCTGACGGAGGGAGCCAAGCGGCTCGCGCGTGCTCAGGCGGGGGCGGCTGCTACCTCAAAGTCTCGCCCTGCGTCCCCTTCTAAACCATCCTCCCTGCTACCGAGGTCCACCCCTCCGTCCCCACAGAAGCCCAAGACGGCAGCGAAGGCTGTAGAGAAAGAAACCTGGGAGATCGAAGCCGAGCAAGGCCTCTTCAGCGCAGGGGCGCGGCGGCGAGCTCGCGCTGCAGCAGCCGCGGCCGCCGTGTCCCCTAACCCAGAGTCGCCCCGCCCCTCCGCTCCGCCCTCGGCCCCGCGCACCCCGTCGCCCCCAGCGCACACCCCCGCCACCGTCGCGACCGCACTCGCAAACCCACAGTACTACGACAAGCTCTCCTCCACGCTCACCCTCCCGCCCTCCGCCGCCCCGACGAAAGCCCTGCACGCGCGCTCGTTCTCCGTCGCGGCCCCCGCACGCCTCAAAGCCTCCCCGACCTCGCGCGTCTCCGAGCTGGAGCTCGCGATCCCGACGCCGACGCTGCCCCTCGCGGCTGTCGCGGCGCAGCCGTTCGCAAGCAACCTCAAGGTGCTCGTCCTCGCGAAGCGCCGCGCCGACCCCGCGTTCGGGCTCCCCGCGGCTTCTGTGCTGGCGCTAGGGCCGGCGCTGCCGTACCTCGAGGAGCTCTCGCTCGAGAACTGCGCGCTTGGGGACGCCGTGCCCGTTTTCTCCTCTCCCTCCCTCTCCCCGTCTGAGGGCGCGGCGGAGAATGTGAACGTGAACGTGAGCTTGAAGAGGACGAGCGAGCCGCTGCTGCCGCTCCTCGCGCGGCTCTTCCCGAGCGTGCGCACGCTCGACCTCTCGTACAACGCCCTCACCTCCGCGTGCCTCTCCCCTGCGTCTCTCGGTCTGTTGCTCTTCGCCGACCCCCTCCCGACGCTGAGTGCGGAGGACGAGGCTGCGCCCACCACGGTGCGCAAGGGCGTGCGGCACCTGCGGCTGCGCGGGAACCGGCTGGACGATCTGGGGGCGTTCGCGCAGCTCGCGGAGCGGTTCAGGGGGAACAGGGAGGTGCCCGGGTGGAGGCTGGAGGAGCTGGATGTGCGGGACAACGAGGTGGGGCGGCTCCCGGCGGAGCTGGGGCTGTTGCCGCTGGAGGTGTTGTTGGTGGATGGGAATACGTGAGTGTCCTTTCTTTGTTCTGTTTTTCTTCTTTTTTTTTGGGGGGGGAGACACGATACTGACTGGGCGGTTGGGTGCGTGTGTGTAGGTTCCGCGTGCCGCCGAGGAGGGTGTGGGAGCGGGAGGGCACGAAGGGGCTGTTGAGCTGGCTGAGGGGCCGCATTGAATGAGCAAGACGTTTCGGACGGTGAATGGATCTTGTTGAACCGTTAACGTTTATAACAGCTCCTGGAGAGCTTAAAGCTTTCAGACTAGGGATCTGACCAGGCCAACCAACGAAGTAGTTATTTGCAATGTAATGGACCGGTAGCATCTTCGGTCGCGGTGTATAAACTCTTCAGGATCTTTTAACCCTTCGTCCGAATGTTCGGCAACTTTGTGGCTAACCTCACGGTGGTCGTCCGACTCGATATCGTCGGGCAAATCCGGACGTCGGTTGTTCCGACCAGATTATCTTATCTGATAAGGTGGCGGGACCTCCGACCTTGCGCGAGAGCACGCCAAACTTTGACGCATACAGTGCATGCAAGCGCAACGCAGTGAGCGGGGAACTCACCGTCTCTTTTATTCTCCCCCACCACTCCCGGCGACGGCTGCTGTCTCGGTTCTGTGCTAGATGTGCCCTCTGGACTGCTCGACTCGATGACCACGTTTGTTTGCCGCCAGTGTCTCGCCCGCCCGCTCAAGGCCGCGGCCACGCCCACTATTAGTATTAGTCTCAGTCTCTCCCGGAGCCTCGGCACACGAGCGGTCTCCCGGTTGTCTCTCGGCCATTCCGAATCCCCCGCCTCCCGCCATAAACCACCGTACTCTAACAACCCTATATTCCGAATCGTTGGCCGAGGCTTCCAGCATCTCGCTCAGCAACCCCAGAAGGAGGACCCCTCGACCGCGCAGCCTGCACCGCCGCCACAGCCCCCCGCCAGCGAACCCAAGGCGCAAACGTCCGCGAAGCAGGACCTCGGCGGCGATGCGGTGCATATATCGCAGTCGGAGCAGCGCAAGCGGGACTGGAACATCGTGAAGAAGCTCGCGGAGAACCTGTGGCCGAAGGATGACTGGAAGATGCGGGGGCGGGTCGTCTTTGGGCTGGGGCTGCTTGTGGGGGGCAAGGTGCGAGGCATTTTGATTGAGCGGTGGGACCTGTTCATGAAACGAAGTGGGGTGGGTGCAGCTCTTGAACGTCCAAGTGCCGTTGCTGTTCAAGCAAGTGATCGACTCGCTCAACGTGGACCTCGCGGCGGCGTCCACCGTTTGGGTGGTCGCGGGCTCACTCATCTTGGGATGTGAGTCGCAGTCTCTGTCCGGTTGCGATATCTGGGCCTGACTGTGTTGCGCTTGAAGACGGTGCTGCACGTATCGGCGCAACGTTGTTCGGGGAGCTGCTGAACGCGACGTTCGCGAACGTGGGACAGCACGCCGTCCGCAAGGTCGCGCGAGAGACATTTGAACATCTACTGAATCTAGAGCTCAAGTTTCACCTATCACGTCATACGGGAGGTCTGACGCGTGCAATAGACCGCGGTACAAAGTGCGTACATCTCCTCTAGCACGATGGGCAGGGCAGATGTTTCGGGATCTGAGGAAACGAGGATGGAATTTTCGAATTTGTCAGGAGTGCCCTGGGTGTTTCGTGGTTGGGGGAACTTGTCGTTTCCTTTGTTTTCACCAAGTTTCTAGAGATCAGAGGCGGCTCGAGATGTGCTCACGAAGGGGGCATTCCGAGGAAACAGGCCAGAAACAGACCGCATTGTCCGGGAACACCACGTTTCGTCCCTGTTTCCGACCCATTTCCCCGGGATTACCCTTCCATGGACACAGGTCGCCCATTTCCAAAGTCAGAACACGCTTGGGCCGTAGGTCTCCGGTGTCTACAGAGGCGGACGTCCCCTGATGGTCTTCAAGGCTATCGGCTTTCCATTCGCATGCCTTTCGGATCGTTGTCTCCTTGTTGGATGCAGAATCCCAATGCCGAATTGACCAGGCGTGAAGGAAACGTGACATCCTTGGGCCCCTTAACACCCCGGAAATCGTAAAAGAACTTGAAGTTTCCACACAAGTTTCCACACTGTTTCCCAATGCTCGATTCACCCACCTTGCCCGTCGTGTCTTAAGGTCTTGCGTATGCGAGTCTGATGTATCCGCAGAGGGATCACGTTTATTCTATCAGCCGTATTATTCCGAATAGTGCCGACTGCTCTGGAGATATCCTTGGTTTGTGGTATACTAGTAAGTGACCCTTTTCTGCCTGTGGAAGGATTCCATTGATTCGGGTTTAGACTTACAATTTCGGTTGGAATTATGCCGCTATTACTGCTGTGACTATGGCCGCATATACTTGGTTCACTGTCCGTACGACATCTTGGAGGTGCGTCTAGTTGCTCTGATTGCAGCCGCATGCGGCTTACTCAATCATGTGCATGTGTTTCTATACAGGACGCGCTTCCGACGAGAGGCCAACGCAGCAGACAACAAAGCAGCTACGGTCGCTGTTGACTCCCTGATCAATTATGAAGCGGTTAAGGCGAGTATTGCTCCTCGTATGACATCCCTCATTGGTTTACGAGTATCTTTTAGCACTTCAATAACGAAGCGCACGAGATCGGGAAGTACGACAAGCATCTGTCCGGATATGAGAAGGCATCCGTCAAGATTGCAACCTCGCTCGCGTACTTGAACTCTGGACAGAACATCATCTTCTCATCTGCACTTACCGGGATGATGTTCCTCGCCGCACAGGGCGTTATCAACGGTCCGTCCATCTTCCAGTCCCCCTCAGCCTTCTCTAACATATTCGCGAAGGCACGATGACCGTCGGCGACCTCGTGATGGTCAACCAGCTCGTCTTCCAGCTCTCGCTCCCGCTCAACTTCCTCGGCACCATCTACCGCGAGATGCGCCAGAGTCTCCTCGACATGGAGGTCCTCTTCAACCTCACCACGCAGAACCAGCCGCCCGCAGACCTCCCCTCCGCGCGCCCGCTCGCGCTCCGCGGTGGGGCCATCACCTTCGACCGCGTCCGCTTCGGCTACCACCCGGACCGCCCGATCTTCCGCGACCTCTCCTTCGCGATCCCCGCGGGCAAGAAGGTCGCGCTCGTCGGGCCCTCGGGCTGCGGCAAGTCGACGGTGTTCCGGCTCCTGTTCCGCTTCTACGAGCCCTCGTCCGGGCGCATCCTCGTCGACGGCCAGGACGTGCGCGAGCTGCAGCTCAAGTCCCTGCGCAGCGCGATCGGGGTCGTGCCGCAGGACACGCCGCTGTTCCACTCGGACGTGCTGCACAACATCCGCTACGGGAGGCTCGACGCGACGGACGAGGAGGTCGTGGAGGCCGCGAAGAAGGCGCACGTGCACGATGCGATCCTGCGGCTCCCGGAGAAGTACCAGACGAAGGTCGGTGAGCGCGGCTTGATGCTGTCGGGCGGGGAGAAGCAGCGGCTGGCCGTCGCGCGCGTGCTGCTGAAGGACCCGCCGATCCTGTTCTTCGACGAAGCGGTGGGTCTCGGCGGTTGGCGCCGTTAGTGTTGTTGCTGCGGGCTAACGATGGTATTTTGCAGACGTCTGCGCTGGACGCGCACACGGAGACGGAACTGATGCGGAACATCAACACACTCCTCCAGGACAAGGCCCGCACTAGCATCTTCATCGCGCACCGTCTCCGCACCGTTGTTGAAGCTGGTGAGCCCAGATGTTGTCCAGATGTGCACAGTGCTGCCGCTCACCTGCTGCTTTCACTTGCAGATCTCATTATAGTACTCAAGGACGGACAGGTCGAGGAGCAGGGCACGCACGAGGAGCTCATGCGCGCAGGAGGGCTGTACTACAGCATGTGGCAACAGCAAGTGTCTGACATTACCGCGGACACTGCTCTCCCAGAGGCCGCCGCCGCAACCGTGCAGCCGTAAGCCCAGCGCCCCACCGGGTGATTCGGTGGATTCTTGTGGATGTGTAGCACGGATGGGACTCTCGCCTAATTTATTCCTCCACTCTCAGCTCATTGCACTCACAAGGTACATTCCTGTTAGATATCAATTCCACGTGCCACAGGCATGTCGCTTTGCGGTAGGTCTAGTAAGTGCGTTGCTTGCTTGGGGATAGTTCAGGTCGCAAATATTTGGTGGATTACTTTCTTCCTGTTCACCCATCTCCCCCGTATTGAATTACATATATGTCACTCCCAAGTACCCGCACGCTATTGAATTGGCCACGATTTTCATTTCGATAATGCACGACGCCAGACTAACCGATCTGAACCTTGTCAGGTGGCTTCCATGGTTCCCATGGTCGACGATGTGTATTACTAGCGGCAGATCTCACTGGGTGGAAACATGTCTACGGTCCTCCCTAGCACCATGTCCTCTGTATCGCCCTTAACGCCCTTCTCTCTCCCCGACACACTGAAGGTACGCCATCCCGTTCCCCATACCGGACTACGATACTGACCTATTTCCATATTCAGGCATGCGAAGGAGCACCAGGCCAGGGCGATCTTGGGGATAAGCCTCTCCGTGTCCTCGTCCTGCAAGCCGGCGATACTGCGTACGATCTTATCAAGTACACTGGGCAGCCCTTCGCAGCGATCAGCTACACCTGGCCGAGCGATCCCCCATGGCCGCGGCTCGGTGCGAGCAACGACAAAAGCGATGTACGTACACCGACCGAAACCATCTCATCCACCCACTTTTCGCGTTTCATCGCTCAGAGCTGCGCGGCGTACAACGCCGGAACACGGCGCGCAGTCTGGCTCGACTACCACTGCATCAACCAGTCGGACGAGGTCGAGAAAACGGCTCAGGTCGCGATATTCCAGAAGATCTACGCCCGCTCGGAGATCACCCTGATCATGCTCGAGGACGTCGGATTCACCAGCGAAGAATTTGCCGCGCTGCTAAGGAGCAACTTGAAGGCTAACCAGGAGACGGCGGCTCTCGTGCGCCGCATCCTCGCCGCGCGCTGGTTCTCCCGAGCGTGGTGCTCGCAGGAGCTCGTTCTCAGCCGAAAAGCCGTGTTCTTCCTCCACAATACCTCCACCTCCGGCGACGCACACCGCTTAGACTCGGACCGCCTCTGGCATTGCATCGAGGTCGCGCGTAGGCACGACGGCTCCATCCCCTCTTTCAGCTCGCCCCGCGGAAGCGTCAGAGACGAGCTAGTGACCAAGACCACCTCGTGGGCGCTGCGCATCGTCCAACCCCTCGAATGCAGCGACGGGTACGACAAGCTGTCGCTTGTCTGCAACCTCATCCGCTTCGTCTACCGCTTCACGGCCCGTCCTGGCGCCTTCCGCGCCCCGTCCGAGTCGGCCCCGACTGTAGAGCTCAATGTGCTGAAGATGGTTAACGTGATGGCGATCGTCCGACGGGAGTTCTCGCTGCTCACCGCTAACCATGGTCCAGGAAACCCGCTGCAGGGCGAGTTGGGCTTCGGCTGGGCCGGCGTTCCCGTGCACGGAGACGGAGTCTCGGACATGTGGGTCCCGAAGGACTACGAGGTCGCGCGCGATCCCGACGTGAGTGTTGACGGCGACGGGCTCTTGCTCCGAGGCGTCGTCGCTTCGGTTGTACGAGAAGTCATGTGGGAGGTGGCGCGCGACGGTACCGGCCTCCACGTCGCCATCGATGGAGAAACACCCTCCGCAGTCGCCGAGTTCCCGAGCAACGAGGGTTGGACATGGTCGGCGGAATCACTCGGCCTCCGCGACCTCCTCACTGTCCTGGCGAGGATTGGAACTGGTCCTAACGGGGCCCACTCTGGCGATGTCCCGTTGCATGCTCGCATCGCTCTGGCCTATGTCCTCGCTGATCCCGACTACAAGGACCAACCCGAACCCGTTGTCGGGGACGCCGTCTCCTTAGTACAAGGGATCCTAGGAGAAGTCATCGGACCGCTGAAGTACATCGCCTCGGCGCTCAAGTTCATCCACCGTGCGGGTGGACGCATGTTGTTCAGCACCGTCCTCCTCAGTGAAGGAAGCGTCCTCCTCGTCAGCGGAAACGCGCCACATGGCCAGCTGCGCGGACGGCTTCTGTTCCAGCCCTTCGTCGTCCGCCCGAAAGTGTTTTCTCCGCCCATGGCGATGACAGCCAACTCCATGATTTTGGATCCCGCGCCCCTCGATGGCCCAAAGGCGATATATCGGTGCGTTGGCTGTGTGCGGGGTCTAGGGATGGCTTTGGAGACGCCAGAGAACGCCGCGAGACGTCTGCGGGTGGTTTGATGGTTGATGGCTTACGTCTATCCGAACATCCCCCTTGTCTTCGACCGCACCTGGCGCCCTGCACGAGGCTGATAGATCCGAGCCCAGTGGAAGTTCATAGTAAACTCAGTGGAGCGTTGAAAATCGCACAATCTCGAACAAGGGAGAGAGCCTGTCCTACGACAGTTCATATCTCTTGTGATGCATTTGGCCTCAAAGTTGTAAGTTGGGGCGGTGAACACAAGGACAGCGAAAGCAGGATTTGTTGAGTGGTCGTAGCGCTTCGCTCGGGATTTGTCTTGGCATTTAACGTTTAAAGCGTGTTGGATCACCGCCCCGAGGGAAGGAGCACTTTGTACGTATTGGGTATCGAGCGCTGGGCGCGGAAGCACTGTGCTGCTAGGCTGAGCGTCCGGCACACACAGGCGCAAAGTGACAGCACCCAATACTTAACAGTCAATTGAACACACACCGTGGGCTACTTACTTGGCTCCCGACTCCCCCAAGTGGCTGCAACGCTGTGCTGCGGAGAAGGATTTCAGACGAAGCACTTCATCAACGTCCCATCCCAACTTCTCCAACATGCCCGCCATCCCCCATCTCCTTCAGCTCGCTGCCCGGTCCTCATCCATCATCACGGAGCCACTCACCGATGCAAAGTTCACGCTCGACTCCTCCGGTGTCGCCGGTTTCTTCGGCGGCGAGAGCGCCGTCTCGGGCATGGCGACCGTCAACCTCATCCCCAACCGCCGCTGGGGCGGGTGGTACAACTCCCCCGGCTCCTACGAGATCGCAAAGCAATACGGCCAGCTCGCGAACTCGCGCTTCTGGGACGGCCTCTTCCCTGGCGGCAACCACGACCCGGCGCGCCTCTTCGAGCTCGACGGCAAGCCCGGCCCGAAGTTCGTCGCCGTGCACTCTGGGACGACGCTCGCGTTCACCGGCCACCTCGCAAGCCTGATCGCCCGCCATGCGCGCGAGAGGGCAAGAGACGAGACCATCCCGGGAAGGCATTCCAGCTCTGCGACGGTCACCGTCATCGACCTGCCAGAGGAGCCGGAGGAGATCGTCCAACCCACTCTGCCTTCGCGACTCGGCGGATCGGTTTTCTGGGCGGTCATCCCGATCGCCGTCAGCTGGGGCTGCTGCATCCTGTGCGCACTGATGGGCGATTGGTTCTCCTTCGCGGCCATCGCATCCGGGATCATCGCGAACGGCTGGGCGTGCTTCGTCATCGGCTCGGGGAAGCTCACGTTCAGCCATCCCACGCACACGATGGTTGTCCCCGCAGGAGATGGGTTCCTCTTCGACAACCGAAACATCGTGGTCTTGAGAGGACCCGAAGGCGCGGTGAATGCCGTCACCCAAGGTCGCTTCCTTTTGCAATACCGAGGTCAGCAAGACGGAGAATCGGAGCTGAAGGCCGCCCACGGACCTCCCAAAAGCCCGGACACGAGCTTGGAGATGGAGATGGAGGCGCTGCTTGGGGACATAGAGGAGGAGGAATCGAAAGCTAGCAGGAAGAGCGATGACCGGGGCCGCAGAGGGGACGAGAAAGAAGAGAGGAGGGAAGCTTTGGATGCCGGCAAGGAGGCCAACAACTTGAAGCTTCCTGGGGTTTGGAACGCGCTGCCGGAGGTCTTCTGGGATCACATCCGCACCTTTCTGGACATGCTCTTGAGTCCGACCAAACGCTTCATCGGTTTCTCCTCCTTCCTCCTCACCGTCCAATTCCTCGCCCAACTGCTCCTCATTCCCCAGGGCGAGCTCCTCGGGCAGCTCCTGTTCGTCGCCACCCTCGCGTTCTCCTGGGTCTACAACTCGTATCTTTCTTCGCTGGACCGAGATGACATCCAGACAACAATCCTCTTCGATATCCTAGGGCTGGACGAGGGCGGAAGCATCAAGAAGTATCAGTTCGGCTCGTGGACGGCGACGGTGGTCTTCACATGCCTTTGCCTCCAGCCCCGCCACTCTGCCACTTGTACGGCCCCGCATGCGCCCAAAATCCTCGACGAGATGATCCCGAACGACACGGAGGTGTGGAAGCGGTGGAAGCGAGCGGTCGCCGAGAAGATCTCCGCGAAACAACGCCTCGAGTTCACGAAGCGGGACTGGAACCTGGGGCACCTAAACCACGACGATAAGAACTTGCTGCGGGAGTTGTTGAAGAACGCGATGGTGGTTGGGCGAGCTTGGGAGGATGTTCGGTCTCGACGACCTTCAACAGCGGCAACAGTACAGGCATGATGAATACGTTTCGTTACGTTGTATCTGGATCCACTCACGTTTCTGCTTTACCTTATCTTGATACCCTGAACAATGCCACCCTATGTCCTGTGCGAACGAACAAATGTACGATGAGTTCCGAGAAACCAGTCCCAGGTTCTCCCACAATTGTAATGCTATCACCGTATAAGCCACAACAGGAGAGGTTTGGTCTACTTCCATTGGCGGTATTAACACTCCAACGGGGTACAGCTTGTGGCGTCCCCGGACTCCGGAGCCATTCACCTGCCAACGTCTCGACATTGACACGGTGCTAACCCGTTCTACCCGAAACAGGTCCACAGAATGTCCAGCGCTCGAGACGACGGGTGCTGAGACACGGCGTCTCGCGATTAATGCCTCTCAGCAGGGTCCGCTGTCCAGCGCTGAGCGAATTACACTTGCGCAGTCCGCAGATCGCAGGGACATAGCACCCTGCTGCGCCGAGCCGGAGGATACGGTTCTCGAAATCACATATCGCGAACGCCACACGCCACACGCCATCCCTGGAACTGTGAGCCAGCCGCATAGCGTCCTCGCATCTTGTACCGTTCTAGGCAGCACCCTACTCAACGTTGGCTATGCTGGCGCTGGGCACATCCCACATACAGGAGAAGCAGAAGCAGCAGGACGGCCGAGGTACGATGAATACTGGGCAGCTTACACAGGATGATGTCTGATTCGAGGACGACGTACCATTGGTCGCTACTGCATTGAACGAAAAGGCTTGTTCTCTGGGCTGCCAGGAATAGTTGGCGGTTGTTGCTTGAGACTTTTCTTCCACGACGAGGCTTCCACGTTTGTGGTTTGGAGCTGTGACGGGCGGTGCATAGCTTCTTTCGTTGGCCACAATCGGGGGCAGGCCTTGCTCCATATCCGCACTTCGTTCGAGGAGGCAGGCGTCAGCACCGAAAGGGCACCGCAAAGGGTAATGAAACACGGTTAACGGAGAATACGGCACGCGCTCTAGGCGTGGATATTAGTAGCGCGTCTAGCTGTCCCATGATAGGCTGGGATACTCTCACACTCATCAGGAATGCTCGACGCTGTTCGCGGATCCGACAGCCATCGTGCTCGTTTTTGAAGATGTGAGGATGGCCCATTGGACTGTGGAGTATTGTATGACATTTTTCCGCCAGGCGGGGACTCAAGAACCGCTAAGAGAGAGAAATGTGAGATTGCAGGTAAAGACGAGAAGCGCCGCTTCGGTCCACACGGGCGCAGATTCAGAGATCGCTCTCGAATTCCCCGCACCTGCCATGCAATTCACGGGGCAAGGGCTGTAAGGTTCACAAACGGCACCGGAAGTGCCTTGAGAGTCGAAACGTGTGTTCTGGCCCGCGGCGCATAAAGCCACAATGAGTTCCACAGCTTTCCAAGCAGCCTGGCTCTGACGCACCGCCAGCGACACCCCCTCCTTCCCTCCCTCCCTTCCTCCAGACACCAGCCAGAGCTGCCGGGATACTCCTCCACATCCCGCCGCTATGGCGCCCATCGCCCAATCCGCTCCCCAACACGACGCGGCGGTCCACGACCCCCTCGCCGGCGCGAACTTCACGCTCGACTCCTCCGGCGTCGCCGGTTTCTTCGGGGGCGACACCGCCGTGCACGGCATGGCGACCGTGAACCTCTTCCGCTGGCGCAAGTGGGGCGGGTGGTACAACACGCCCGGCTCGTACGAGATCGCGAAGCAGTACGGGCAGCTCGCGAACGCGCGCCTCTGCAAGGGCCTCTTCCCCGGGGGCGGCACCGACGACCCGTCGCAGCTCTTCGGGCTGAACGGGAAGACGGGGCCCAAGTTCCTCGCGACGCGCTCCGGCTCGGCGTTCGAGCAGACGGGGCACCTCGCCGCGCTCATCATGCGCATGGCGCGGAAGATGAGGCCGGACCACCCGGTCGCGAGGGGCGGGCAGGAGGGGATCACGACGCCGGCGACCGTCACCGTCCTCGACCTGCAGACGGTGCCTGGCGAAATCGTCTACCCGAAGCTCTCGAACCACCACTCCGCGCTGATTGCTGTCATCCCCGTCGGGGCTAGCATCGGCGCGTGCGTCGGGTGCGCCCTCGTCGCGGACTGGTGGAGCTTCTCGAGCATCCTCCTGGGCATGTTCGCGAACGGGTGCGCGTGCTTCGTGCTGGGATCGGGAAGGCTCACGTTCAAGCACCACAAGCCCGCGGACGGCGCACCGCGCGGCGACGGCATGTTTGTCTCCCACAACTCCGGCGTGGTCGTCGTCCGCGGCGATGAGGGCGCAGTGAACTGCCTTACGCGCGGTCGGTTCTACTTGGCGTACGATTCCTCTCCGTCCACCTCCGGAACTCCACCACCCAACGACGTCGACCCGAATCCCGATGACAGTGTTGATGAAGATCCCAAGAAGGACTTGGAGCGGGCGAATGGGAACGCAGCGGGGGACGGGGAAGGCAGGGATGGGGAGGAGAAGGAGGACAAGAACCAAGGCGACAGAGACACCGACAGCGCGCCGCCCGGTGGGCAACCGAACAGCTTCGGGATCGGTCTCTGCTCCATCCTCCTCACCGCCCAGTTCCTGTTCCAGCTGCTCCTCATCCCCCAGGGCGTCCTCTTCGGCCAGGTCATGTTCGTATCCACGCTCGCAGTCTCGTGGGGCTACAACACGTACCTCTCGTCCATCAACCGCGAAGACATCCAGACCGCCGTCCTCTGCGACATCCTCAAGCTGGGGAAGGCGAACATCCGGAAGTTCGAGTTCGGGACCTGGACGGCGATGTCCACGTTCGCCTGCCTCGCCCTCCAGGGTAACCCGAACAAACCTCTCCCTGACCACTCATCGATGGTGTGGAATGCGCTCCTCCCAAGTACCACGGAGGTGTGGGCGAAGTGGAGAGAGGTCGTGAATGCAAAGATGGGGCAGTCGGGGGACTGGGAGGACCTTTTAAGGTACCAAGAGGGGGAGGGACAGGAGAGGGAGACAAAGCCATTCAGCCCTGAGGACCAGAAACTGTTGGAAGAGTTGCTGAAGGACGCGTACGCAGCCCACAAGAGGTATCTGGAAGTGTACGTTCCTCGTCAGGGCTAGGACATTGACCATGCAGTCATGGAAGGAGGGTTCGTGAGGGCGCGGCTGCACTCGGACTCAGCGCATACATTAGGAGATTACGACGTACCATTACACTATCAGTCCACGGCTTGCTACATTTACAGTATTTCTTTATTTTTTCACTGAGCAGCGCACATATCAGAGCCACACAGCCGACACCTGTATCAATAATGCCCATCCGTACCTTTTAAATCGACCTGCACTCGCTGCCCGAAAGAATGAGATCTCTTTCGATTTGGCTTTAAAAATCATACGAGTGCATTTTTCAGATAGACGAGCAACTGAAGGAGCAAAGAGGGAGATTCGAGGTGGGAGGCCAGAGCTGAGATCGTTGGTGGAAGGTTGGGACCATGGACTATCATTATGTAAGCGATGTTCACTTGAAGCTGGACTTGCTCGTCGCTCCGATCATACATCTCCCCTTCATCCACTAAACACACAATTCTGCACAACGCCTTGGGAGCCTTCTACGCCCATCTTGTCTCTCTGTTTTACGAAGACGAAACAGCCTTCGCAGTCCAAGCCAGGTACATCCACCACTTTCGCCGCAACCGGGGCCTCGAGCTGTCTTCTCTGCTTTTGATTCTTCGGCTGTTCTCTAATGAAACTTGCCTACCCATCAGTCTATTGATCTGCTTACCCGCATTATGCATTGCAGGGATGTTGCAGCTGTCGGAAGAGTTCTTCCATCGCAGGCTTGCTGGCAAAAGGGCGTACTAGCGGGAGGGGTATGAGTAACGAGGTGAGTTCTTGACTGTTGCTGGCTTTTTGTCATCCCCACCACGTCCCCCAACAAAAATACGGGAGAAATGCATGAGAAGCCTACATGCGAGCCGGGCACTTGGATGTGCCTCCGAATTCTTCAAGGGTCTCACATCATCGTCACTGCTGCATATCTGCCTGTTGCATTCGCAAGATTCAAGCGTCGAGAACGCCGCGTTGCCGCTCTTTGTGCGGGCGATGATTCCCGTCAGGCGCATGCACGGGGGCGTCGCCGCGGCGGTCGCATACTGAAGGATGCATATGCTGGCGTCGGGCAGGCTGGTCGAGAGCACGGTCGTCACCGACCTGGCATTGTTGTTGCACTTGCCTCTTTCTGGGTTATCGTACCGAGGCTGATGATGATTGTTGTTGCTCGGGGGATTAGTCTCATTGTGTACCGAGTCTGATGTGTTGTTTGAAATGTCGCGGTTCTAGTAGAAGAAGTCTGCTTCGAAACGAACACAAATGGTCCAGATGACGAGCGCTCCATGCTTTTTTGTCTCTGCTCGTCGGCTCGGATTCTGGCGCGCGTAAACGAGAGGTCCTAGATCAAGAAGTCAGAACCGTCTATTGTAAACAGACGCAATCAAAAGTCATCACTATCGCTATCACCGTGAGCGTACTTGCGTCGCGTTGGGACTTGGAGGCAAAAGAAAGAACTGCCTTAAGCTTGACGACGGGGATATCTGTGCCGGCGCCCATGGGCATGTCTATGTGTAGTTTCCAGCGGGGCGAACCAACAGTGTGTGGATGCAGACGGGCTGGGTACTGTTTTATTTAAGGGGATAGTAAGGACTCACTTTCGCATTCAGTCACCGCCCCTCTCGCAACTCGCCACTCAACTCACGTCTCTCTCGCCCTCATGTCTCACGAGACCCTCGTATCGCAGTTTAGCCTCTCGGACTCCCCCAAACTCCTCACTTCATGGTTCGCAAGCAAACCACCGAGTGGTTACGAGGCGCTCCCGTACGAAGAAGATTCCGAGTCCGAGTCCGACGAGCACTCAGAGGACGATGAAGCCTCGGAGGAAGGTAGCGATGTGGAGCTTTGGGTCCTACAGTCTCCTTCAGACATCGAAGCCTGCCCCGCCACCCACCTCTCCCCCGCTTCCCGAGAGCTTATTACCGAATCCACTCCCAAACGCGGCTCCGGCTCCCCACATACGAGGATGTGCGGCGTCCTGAAGATGTCCCTCATCCTCCTCACCGCCGGGCTCCCCTTCACCCTGCTCTTCAGCGCCCTCTCCTGGCTCGTCGGCGGGATCGTCCTCTCCTCCATATTCAAGGCCCCGCCCTACGACACCGCGTCCTCCGGGGCCGCGTTCAAGGCGTCCATGGCCGGGGCCCCCCTCGTCGCCCTCGCCGTCGGCGCGCTCACCTTCCTCGACTTCCTCGTCCGCCGCCTGCCGAGCGCGAGTGCGGATCAGAGCCAGTACGACCCGCAGGGCGACGCGATGGCCGTCGCGGTCATGAGCGCGGCGGCGAGCGTGCTCGCGATGCCGCTGGGCTTCCTGATGGCGCCGCGGTTGGGGACGGAGACGTTCGGGGCGTGGCATGCGCTCGGGTGGAGCGCGACGGGGCTTGGCGTGCCCGTCGGAGGGGTTTTGTTGTGCTGCTTGCCGCAGCTGTTGTGGTGCGATGCGGTGGACTTGTAGGACCGTCGAGGGATTATGTATGGACCAGTTTCGGTCATGTTTGTTGTACTTCGGCTCCTTGGAGTACAAATGCATGGCGAACGAGTCGACCTTGATCTTTAAAATTACCAGATGATTGCTGCGAAGGGACTGAATTCAAAAGCCTGTCCCCGTATTACGCCCGGAGGCCACATTCGACGACGAAGCTGCCTGCGCACAGCTGCGCAGTCTAGCCCGCGCCTGCGCTTTCTCCGCAACCTGTACATTCTGACCACGCGTGCGTCGAAGGGTCAAGGTCTCCTTGAAGTTCGCAGGAGGCTCGACAGTTTTCAAATGCATTGCTTTCGGCTATTGATTCGGCTGTGTCAGCGCTACAAACTTCAAAGTCGGTACAATGCTCGCTAGCTAGGTAATGCTCGCGGAAGCAAATCGACGCTAGTGACAAGTATCTGCAGAGCCACGACGACAATTCGTCCTTTTCGTAACCACCACCACCACCACCACCACCACCACCAAAGAGGCCGCAGCCCCCAAGATGCCTTTGTAGGCGAATTTGAAGGATCGCGTTTCCAGATGACGGCCTCAAGCTGCGATTCGCTATCATGGGCAATCGGCGCCGGTCAAAGTTCCCATATCTGTCACCGAGAATAGGACACCGCCTGGAGAACCATCAATAATACAAGGTTTCCGCATACGGCGCGTTAGCAGACAGCGCCTCCATCAGCCTCATGGCTATAAGATACTAATAAAACCCAAGGATCCCAGTACAGGCAGGTGTCGACTCATCCCACACCACCACCTACTGCCATTCCCCCCTCCCCACCATCTTGACGACGCCACCTGCATGGTCTTGGGCTAATTGCTCACCAGCCTCCATCCTCACAATGCCGCCTTTCCATATCCCTCACGAGCTCATCCATCTCGCAGCTCGGTCCTCGGACGGAGTCCTCGACCAGCCCCCCTCCCTCGGGAAGGCCTCCTTCACGCTCGACTCCTCCGGCGTCGCCGGTTTCTTCGGCGGCGACAGCGCCGTTTCGGGCATGGCGACCGTCAACCTCTTCCAGTACCGCCGCTGGGGCGGGTGGTACAACACCCCCGGGTCCTACGAGATCGCGAAGCAGTACGGCCAGCTCGCGAACTCGCGCTTCTGGGACGGCCTCTTCCCGGGGGGGAAGCACGACCCGGCGCACCTCTTCGGGCTCGACGGCAAGCCGGGCCCCGAGTTCCTCGCCGCGCGCTCGGGCTCGAGCTTCTCGCGCACCGGGCACCTCGCGTACCTCATCGCGCGCAAGGCGTCGCGCATGCACGGCACGCGCCACGACCGCGGGCGCACCACCACGCCCGCGAGCGTCACGATCATCGACCTCGACCACACGCCCGCGGAGCGCATCCAGCCGCCGCTCCGCTGGAGCGGGACCGGGCTGCTCGCGGTCCTGCCGATCTCGGCGAGCGTCGGCGCGTGCGTCATGTGCGCGCTGCTCGCGGACTGGTTCTCGTTCGCCAGCATCGCGCTCGGGATAATCGCGAGCGGCGGCGCGTGCTTCGTGCTCGGCTCGGGGAAGCTCATGTTCAAGCACCACGTCCCCGCGAGGGGCGCGCCCCCTGGGGACGGCATCCTCAAGGACGACGGCGGCGTGGTCGTGCTGCGCGGGCAGGAGGGTGCGGTCAACTCCCTCACGCGCGGCCGCTTCTTCCTCCGCTACCAGGCCCCCCAGGCCCCCCCATCTCCCGCTACCGCTACCGCGACAGGCCCGAAGAGCTCGATCGAGGACGACCGCACGGACGCGATGGAGCTGCCTCCCCTCCAAGAGCTCGGGCGCGACCCCGCCGCCGGATCGTCCTCGGAGCCGAAGCTCGACCCGCACGTCCCCCCCGAGAGCCAGCCGCGCAACATCCTGATCGGGCTCTGCTCGATCCTGCTCACCTGCCAGTTCCTGACGCAGCTGCTGCTCATCCCGCAGGGCACGCTGCTCGGCCAGATCATGTTCGTCGCGTCGCTCGCGATCTCGTGGGCGTACAACACCTTCCTCTCCTCGCTCGACCGCGAGGACATCCAGACGTCCATCCTCGTCGCGGACGTCCTCAGGCTGCAGGGCGGGAAGATGCGCAAGTACGAGTTCGGGACGTGGACCGCGATGGCGGTGTTCGCGTGCCTCGCGCTCCAGCCGGACGTGAACGAGCCGCTGCGGAGGCCGCGGAAGCTCCTGGACGGGCTCATTCCGAACGACACGCAGGTGTGGGAGCTGTGGAAGGCGGCGGTCGTCGAGAAGCTGGCGAAGTCGGCGCCGCTACGGTTCGTGAAGGGCGACTGGGCGGTGGAGGTGCTCGACGTCGAGCAGCAGGAGCTGCTGCAGACGCTCCTGAAGGACGCGGAGGCGGCGTACGACGTGTGGTGGCGCCTCCATCCCCAGATTCGCCCTACCACGCCTGCGACGGCTGTTGAGATGTCATCCTAGATGTTCACGACGTTTGTCTCTTTTTGCTTTCGCTGTCTGTTACGAATTCACGATCTGGAACGCTGCTCGGGTCTCGGAGTCTGCAACCGCAATGTACTGGCATACAAACATAAGACCTAGAGTTTTGTAATACCTCGTCTCATCACACTGTAACATACCACTGTACATGGTCTCAATCATATCAACGTTAACACGTCCTAGGAATTACATGTCCGAATTATAAGCAGTAAGCTATTAACGAGTGGAGTAACGGTAATACCGCACCGCTGTACAGGTCTACAAGCACAGCGCATTACGATTAAGTATAACAGGATCTTAGCCCAACCTTCGACTCATAGTCCGAGAACGACCCTCTAAAAACCGAACCTGCGACGACGCACCCACGACAGCGCACCTTTTGAGAGCGACAAGACGACGTACCCGACCAACGCAGCCGTCGCGGCGTGGAGCAGGCTGCTCATGTCGTACATGCCCCGCCCGAAGGCCACCGACCCCGCGATGCCGATGAACGCAACGTAGCGCACGTCCGGCGTGCGTTTCGCTTGAAGGCATCCCACTGGCACCGCGTCCCATACGCCAGTCCACTGCTCTGGGGTGTCTTCCTCGGCATCGCAGCACCCGAGCTGCAGGAGGGAGCGCAGCGTGACGACCCCAACGAACATCGCGCCCCCTGCTGCGCCTATGCGCATCGAGCTGGCGGTCGACATCGCGTAGTCGGGTTCGGCGGGGTACAGGGCGTGGAGGAGGGTGACGCCCGCGGTGAACTGGAGCGCCTGGACGAGGTAGAAGAGGGCGAGGTCGAGGAGGAGGGAGACGAGGAAGAACCCGGGCGACGCGGGGTGGATGGAGAGGGGCGCGAGAACCCAAGCGGTGAGCGACTCGGAGGCGTTTGGGCTACTCGTCGGGATCAGGAGGCATCGGCAGATGGGGAACTCGTAGGGGACGTCTGGGTGGCGGGTTTCGCTTGGCGATGTGCACGAGCTGCCCTCTTCGACCAGTGGGGAGCAGCCGGCGATTTGTCCACGGTCTGAAGACGACGAGGTCGAGTGCTCACGGCGGTAGAAAGCCATCGAAAAGCTCTCGACTATTTTTATACCGAAGGTAGGTTGTGTAGGCTGCGAAACAGCATGTCAGTTCTACTACGGAGTCTGTGAGAGCGAAGACAGGACACTGACCTATTAAGACTGGGTGCTCTATCAAAGATGCCAGCGGCATCCCCAGCGTGTTCGTCCTTATATACAGGACGACCTCGTGTACCCGAGGGAGTCAGAGCCAGGTGACAGATACGGTCATGGAGAGAACAAAAAGAGTACGTCACCGGCCACGACCACCTGAACAGAGTCGTCCATTGCACGTCGGAGACGGTGCTACAGTAGTGGACCGACTCCTGACACGACAAGACATCAGAATAAAACAATTAATAAAACCTTTCTGGTTCAGGTCGAAGGGTGAAGGCGACTCCGCCCGAGCTTCATAACTGTGCGTCCGTCACGACCAAGACGAGCTTACGATGACGGTGTTGGGTAAGTAGCAGCTCCGGACAAGCTGTAGTACTGTCCAGTGTCAGGGTCAGGCGGGCCGGGCCTGTTTTGAAGCATGGGAACGTAGCGCCCAACGGATGGCTGTGCCACCTCGGCAAGTCATCATCGCATTTTCCGCATTGCACTGCGCAAACGGCTTGCTTTCGCTCAACGATGACGGCGTCATCTTTCTCTTCTCGAGCTGTGAGTACGACGCTTGGGATGACGTTTTCCTTGCCTATGGAAGGACACGTCGTCTAGTTGTCGCTCGGACCGCTTCCTTGCTGTGACTTGGCAGTCTGTGTCGTTTGGACTCCTATCCTCCCCCTCTCCGAGTCTGCGACCACGTTCTCTCGTCCAAATCCTGCTCTGGAGTGCTCTCGATCTCGGGAACTTGTCAATCAACCTACCACGTCTCAGCAAGATGGCCCGACCACTGACAGACGAAACCTGAGGCCTGAGTCTGGACTTGGGGGACCCGGGTTCGGCTATGTATGTCTTTGTCGGAACAGACTTTTTCCAACCTCATGTCGTCGAAAACTTCTTGGTCCATGTGCGTCGAAAACTGTCATCCACGAGCTCCTTTTCGACAAATCTCAACCCTCAGTGGGAAAAGGACCGGAGATCGCCTTCATCTGTACGCGAACATGTACGCTTTCGACTGGCATCGGAGGTGGTGTCGGCGGTGTCCCTCTTGGACACAATACAAGGCCTAGCGACTTTGAAAACCGTGAGTTATATTATCATGGTATTCCTGTGAATGGTGACACTGACACAGTTATGGTTATGAGGTAGAGCACGCAGTCACCTCGCCGGCTAAGTAAGCATTCATACAGGGATCATGGAACGACTCCTATGATTACCGCCGCGACGCAAGTGACGTATCTTTTTCTCTTAGCTCTCACTTTCTGTGACGCCTACAGAGCTTGAATTTGCGATGGTGACTGCGATCTCCTTCGATGACCTTCCAGTTCCAGTGAGAATGGATTCAAGAAACAGCTGATAGCTGTTAAAACGGACACGCTGCACGCGTGCTGGGCGGGCTCGATTATTCCGAACCAACTGGCTTTACCTGCGCACGCGGTGCTCTGGTCACAAGTCTTCCACGCCCTGACGAGTTCTTGCGTTTTTGTCTAGCCGGCGATCAGATTAGCTCACGCGCTGTCCTTCGCTACCCACGGCCGCACTGGAACCAATGCTGTGCAGTCTGTCAAGTACGTATGATTCCAACCTTGTTCTGTTCCATCATGCTCACTTCTCTCGTCCGGCGGTCCGCACAGAATGCTGACGGAAGGTCTCCGGAATCCATCAGAAGAGGTGGAGTATAAATTAGGTCGCTCCGAGCAGTACATATCGTGCTGCGTTCCGCTCCGCTTCGGTTCCCTCCAGGCTCGGACCCACAGCTGCGAGCTATAACTTAGCTCCACTACTCGTCATTCTCCCACCTTGTTTGTTGCTCATCATGAGGATCTTGCCTATTGTTTCGGCGCTCGCATCGCTCGTGGCCCTCGCGTTCGCGACCCCAAACCCGCTTCCTGGCAGCAGTGCGTACAATCTCTTCCCAACTTCCGCTTCCGGCCCTCCCTCCGTACCGTTCTGACGTCCACGCGTCCCTCGCAGGCGACATCGTCCTACGCGACCCCGCGATCCTGTACAACTCCGCAAGCAAGAAGTACTTCGTGTTCGCCACCGGCAGCCACATCCCGATCTTCACGTCCACGTCCCTCCTCGGGCCCTGGACCAACGTCGGCGCCGTCCTCCCGAGCTGCACCATCATCACGGGCATCACGCCTCCGGGAAACTGCAGCCTGTGGGCGCCCGACGTGCACTTGGTCAGCGGGGAGTACGTGCTGTACTACTCGGTCTCGACGGGCGGGAGCCAGAACTCGGCGATTGGGGTCGCGACGAGTCCTTCGATGGAGCCGGGAACTTGGACAGACTACGGGCAGGTCGTGAGATCCCAGACAGGGGACGCATTCAACTCCAGTGCGTCTCATTTTCCCTTCCGTCTTAACTTCGCATAGCTGTCCCTTAGTCACTGTGTCACTGCGTTTGGGCTTCTTCTCACACGTTTCATCTTTGCACAGTCGACCCGAACCTAGTTGTCGACTTCAACGGCGTGCTCAAGCTCGGTTTCGGCTCGTATTGGGGTGGCATCTACCAGATCGTGCTCAGTAGCATCACCACCCAGATGCAGAGCCCCCCGGGCGACCACCTCGCAGGGGGCAATGGTCGTCCTGCCGAGGGCGGCTTCACGTACCAGCCCCCGGGCGCCCACTATTGGTACGAGTTCTTCTCGGACGGGATCACTCCCCTCCAGGGTGTACGTTTCTGCTTTCTCCCCTCTCTATCTCCTCGCACGGACTGACACACATCGCGATTCGTAGGCGACCTCGCGCCCTGCGGCCGGAGCAGAATACAAGGTGCGCGTGGGACGCGGTCCGAGCGCGACAGGGCCGTTCATCGACCAGACGGGCGACGCGATCACGAGCGGGACGACGTCCGGCACGCTCGTGCTGGGCTCGCACGACAACGTCTACGCGCCCGGAGGCCAGAGCCTGTTCCGCGACCCGGTGAGCAACCGCGACGTGATTGTGTACCACTACGTGCGCAACGACAGCTTCGGGGGGCCGTCGTACCTGGGGATCAACTACGTCGACTTCTCGAGCGGGTGGCCTGTTATTGTTGACTGAGCTTGAATTGTGGGGCAAACGTGTCTCTATTGGATTTGGTGTACTGCTATATATTTATTAGGTGTCCTAGACTATCAGGCAGTCGGCTTATTGCCAGCAATGGGCAAGAAGAATCGCTTTTATGTAACTGGTTCGTCCGTTAGCGGTAAGGAGATTAGCGCCCACTTGCCAGCTCACCGTCCCCTTTACGCATCGCTACCACCACGATCGAGACTCATGACTTTGCTTTCGCTCAACGACGATATCCTCCTCCTCATATTCTCTCTCTTCCGTGGAAGAGAGGCCCTGCCTGCTTGTCTAACATGCAAAAGGGTATATCTTCTGGCTGTCGCTAGGGTTGCCTGCTTCGCGGTCTGCCGGAGTTTTGCCCAACTCCGTTGCCTTTGCGATTACTACCTTTCATCTGATCCACTTACCGGCGCGCCCCGGGCAAAACATCTGGAGGACTTGCGTATCTATGCGACTACATTTGGGCAAAAGGTCGATAATGCGATTCCAGATCCCGTCCTAGTCTGTTTCATTGCCGAGTTGTTGTCTCATGCACACAACATTCGGCGGCTCGTTCTGGATGAATTCTTCCTCGGAGTGGAAGATCCCTGTGACGCCCTCCCACTCTCCTCCATGCAATGGCTCGCACAGATCCGACTTACGATGATAGATGATGACGCTTTCGACGCCCTAGAACGCATCGGGAATCCAAAGCGGCTCACCCTTGCGTCCTTCGCCTATGATGTGGATACCTCGGACGATGGACATAACATGCTGAGAGTGCTGACCGTGCTCGCCATGTTTCCCAACCTCCACACCCTCATGCTGCGGGGCTTCAACCGGGAACCCCTGTGGTCTCGATGACGCTCCGTCCTTTCCTTCCCTTCCCACCGTCCGCTATCTTCTCCTGTCTTGGGCATATCCCTCCGCCGTCGATCTCGTCGAACACTGCCCCAATCTGTCCACCTTCGTGTTCTCCAGAGACTATGAATTCTCCGAAGACGATATCGCGGAGAAGAGCATCGGTCCAAGATGGCACCCGCTTCGCCGCGTCATGCTCGCGAGGCCCGACGACGGGGTGTGGGTGGCTGATCGATTGGGCCCCGTGAGCCTCCTACAAGTGAGCCGAAGCCTGGAGCTCGAGAGCGATGACTCGCCGCCTTTCCTCCAGCTCCTTCGTCTCGCATCCCCCGTCGGGCTCTATTTCGGTCTTTGTCTGTGCGATTCTGAGTGGGAGTTGCAGTCGCTATTCTGGAAGGACTTCCTGGCTGCCGCACCGACGCTGCGCTCCCTGGAGCTCAAGTTGGACTCGGACATCCCGTGGTCCGGACAGGACTATGAGCAAATGGTGCGTTCGTCGATCCTCTCGCATGGTGGTGTTTGCTAACCTTCAACAGCTTCGTCAGCTCCTCGACGCGCTCGGAAACATCCCGCTCTTGGTGCTCAAGATCCTAGTTCCCCCGACGTCTGTACCTCGTCGTATCAAGTTTCCGGGCCGCAGGACGAACGTTGCGGCGTATAAGCAGGAGTTGGCCGAAGCAAAGATGCGAGAGAAGGAGCGCGTGCAGGCGGTAGCTGAATGGCCTCAACCCTTCGCCAACGCGATACCGTCTCTTCGCTATTTCTCCCTCACGGACATGGCGCCAAACCCCACCCTCGTGGATGACGCCGATGCTTCCGAAACTTCAGACGAAGCTGATACCGATGACGCAGAAAATAGCGCCACCCCGGAACACTGGAAGTGGGATGCCCTCCGCGAGACTGGACTCATGGAGCGGATGTGGTGGAAGATCGTCGAAGAAGGTGGACGAAGGGTGATGGTCGAGATATTGGCGGATGAGGGGGAACGCGTCAAACGCGAGGTTGAACTTCAAGACGATGAGGAAATGCTGCGGATCGAAGGCGAGTTTGTTTTGTACCTGATGTTATGCACAGGTTATTGACAGTATGAGCAGAGGATGCTAGGTACCAGCTCTCTGAGCGTGTAGTCCTTAGTCCGCACGTAATGTGATGGTGGGTTGGACGCCTCGTGACTCGATTCGCAGCGATACAAACCGCCCGGACGTGGGCGCCGGACGTTAGTCTGGAACCTTACGCAGTCTGAGATCCGTTGCGCGCACTAAATCCGTCGTCTCGTTGTTTTCCGGATCACTATACTGCGTGAGCAACCCGGTCGCCAATTGCCACGTATCCTTCCTTCTAACCACCACCTCTTGAAACAGTTCGCCCCTACAGTTGAGTTCTTTCAGTACTAAGTAGTCGTAACCGAGCGCCCTAGTGCTAATATTGGACAATCCCAGGCCGTCATGAGACTACTGAACACGCAAACAGGACAGTTCGTCTGGGTGGGCAACCCTGAACAAGAGAGATACGCTATTCTCTCCCATGTCTGGTCCAAGGATCCCGACGCACCAGAGCAGACATACCACGACATCCTCAGGATCCAGGAGGAGGTCCGAGTCGCTCGGGCTGCTGACCCCACCATCCCCGTCGACGAAGTGCTGCGGAAAGCGTCGCAGAAGATTCGAAATGCATGCCGGTACGGGCGCCCTCTCGGATGGCCTCTCCCTCATCTGGATAGATGCACCGTGCATCGACAAGACCAGTAGCGCGGAGCTGTCAGAAGCCATCAACTCCATGTACGAATGGTACCGCCTCTCGACCATCTGCTACGCCTTCCTCCACGACGTTACCGAGGATCCATACACGAACCCGTCGTCATTCCGCCACAGCGCCTGGCATACTCGAGGCTGGACGCTTCAGGAACTGATTGCGCCTGCCATCGTCGTGTTTCTCTCCAGCGACTGGCGTATGCTCGGTGGAAAACATCGATTGGCGGACGTGCTCGAGGACGCCACCGGGATCGACAGGGGCATCCTGACGCACTCTCGTCCCCTCAGCACTGTCTGCGTCGCACGGCGGATGTTCTGGGCTTCGAAGCGGTGCACGACGAGGAAGGAGGACGAGGCATATTGCCTGATGGGGATCTTCGGGGTCCACATCCCGATTATATACGGTGAAGGGTCGAAGGCGTTCATCCGGTTGCAGGAAGAGATACTGAAACACATCCCGGACCAAAGTATCTTCATTTGGTATCGAGCGGCTCCAACCGAGCCTCCTCAGGAAAGAATGGGAATCCTTCCGAGTCTCTCCGACGATAGCAGTCTTGATTCCTCGGGCTCCTTGCCGAGCATCCCCCCTATTATGATAATTCCCCCTCCAATTTCCCCTCCCCCGGAAGAGACTATCGACTGTACTAGCCATGACCACGATGCCCTTTTCGCATCAAGTCCTGCTCGATTTGCTCTGTCGTCCGGTATTCGGACTATTCCGAAGGACGTTCTGGCGAGAAGGCTAGGGATCCACGAGCTTCCTCCAACTACGTACATCGTCACCTCCGAGGGCATGCGAGTCACATTTCCCCTGCGTTCAATCGCACCCTCAATCGACGTCGCTGTTCTAGCCTGCGAGGATCAGCGCGGAAGCCTCCTCGGACTCGTACTCAGACAAACGAAGCTAGCCTATGTGCGCTCCGTCGGCGCCCCCCTCAACAACGTCTCCTTCCTCGACAACAGCTCCACCATCATCACACAACATCCCTCGGTCTATATACGTCCCGTACCTGTAGTCGACCCCCCTCCTCGCCCTCTTAAGTCTCCCAGCATTTTTAGGTCGATTTTCTCCGCCAGTTCAGCCCGAGCGAGGGACGCACAGCCTGCAGTTGCCGAGGTTTACGTCGTTCACTATCGTACCCCGTCCATGCCACCGCGCCCTTCGCTCACTTTAGAGCATTCGCAAGGGCTCGGAGATGTCTGGCCATTCAAGATAATCGTCTCTCGTCGTCTCTCCGCTGGCTACGTTGGGGACTTGTACGCATGCGTGTTCTCGGAACGTGAACCCTCTCCCGGGCCTGTCCTCGACACCTTCACGCAGCCCCCCTCAGCAATCGAGGCTTCTTCCCTCCGGCCCATGACGAATACGCCATCTTACACTCTTCGAATTACTGGAGAAGCGGAATGGACGTTCGAGGCCGAATTCACGAGGTCAGAGTGCACGTTGGGTGCCACTGATGCATGGTCATCTCTTGCGGTGAAGGTTACATGCACCCGCGAAGGCGAGGTTGTGCGTGACTGTGATCTTCCCCGGGCACAAGGCAACGACCCTGCCAGCGGACTTGCAGGAGATGCCACTTGCACAGGTCATGTACATTGTTGGTCTGGGCACAACTTCATTCAAGTATTCCGCTGGAAAGACTTCTGTTATCCGAGCACCGACGCCTGGGGGCCACTCTTCATCCGACTGTACCCTTATCTCGAACATCCAGGTAGCCGCACGTACCCTCCCACGTTCTCCCTCTTGATAGACGTCACCGCGCCACGCAAGGTCTCAGGCTCAATTGGATCACTCCTTCCGGAATCTATCTACCCTTGTGTCATGTCGCCAAGTATAACAAATGCTACCCTTTCCGACGACTCCAATACTGTGGGGAGATGGAAGTTCGTGACCCGAGATCTCCCTCTGTGGCTCCACCGCATCTTCATGGGTATTCGAAATGGTGGCAGAGAACGATTTCGTAGCATTTCTCCGAGTTGGACCGAAGGTTGTCCCACTATACCACAAGCCCATACACCCGGTCGCAATTTTGGCTACAGTAACTTGCGCGACGCTTTGGACCAGAACTCTCCAAATCCAGTGCACGCCGACCGCCCTGCGTTCGAGGGCGAGGAGCAGGAGGCACCAACTTCGCTGACCATCCGGATATCGGTATGTTCAATAGGTATCATGTTATCTTCGATAATCGTGGGCTGATTGAGGAGGTAGATCATGGATCGCGTACCTTACATAGGAGCTGTGAACGGGATGATAGAGCCTGGTCAGCCTCTATCCAAGGGGATGCTGGCTACCGCCATCGCTGGCGAAGTGCGTCAGTTCTTGGTAAGCCCATCTTTTGCGGCCAACCACGTAAGTCTGAAACAGAAGACTGACATACCTACATCGCGGCTAGGAACGCGAACGGGCCTACGGAGATCCACTTCGATACGGAAATCGGGAGATACAACTGGAGGACCTCGCTCTTGTCGACGTTCAGCGCGAGTCTTCGACTGTGCTCGTTCCTATGCTTGCCCTTTCGATTGACTCGGATGAGTGAAGGTGGTGAATGTCTTGGAATTTCAGGCTTTATTCGCCTAGAGAAGTCCGTAAGTAAGTAGCAGGTATTTACAGGTGAACCAGTGCTCCCATTTGGCTCCTATCAGCCGGGGCGGCCCGAGTCGAAGAGAATGCCGCGTTGGGGGGTGCATCGCCACCAAGAATGACCTTGCTTTCCCTCAACGACGACGTCCTCCTCCTCGTCTTCTCCCTTTTGCACGGGAAAGATGCTCTCCACACATGTCTAGCCTGTAAAAGGGCATACGTTCTGGATATAACTCAGCTCGCTTCGTCAGTCCAATGTTGGACCCCTGCCCGACTTCGCCAGATCTGCGATTACTACCTCTCATCCGACCCATTCACCGGCACTCCTCGCGTGAAATATCTAGAGACACTGACAGTTCGTGCGACCACATTCGAGCCAGAGCGTTTTGCGTCTGACTCTCATGATTTGAACTCGGATCACTTCGATGACCTGGATCTCGAGCTCGTTGGGACAGACTTTGGCCAGGCCCATCTTCTCGGAGACCTTTTGGTCGCTGCGCACAACATCCGTGAGCTCTCCTTGGACAGATTTCATCCTTTGGTGAGAAAGGAGCCAAGGATTGCCCTCGCCCTCGCCGCCATGAACCAACTGGCACATGTTCGCCTGACGATGATCGGTGACGGCACCCTCGACGCGCTGCAGCATCTAACTTACAGAATCCAAAGCGTCTCACGCTTTCATATCACACGTGCACCGCCCATGACGACCCGCTCGACGAGCCCAAGGCTCTACCGCCCCTCTTGATAACGCTTGCTGCGTTTCCCAATCTCCACACTCTCAAGCTATGGAACTTCACGCCGCCGCATCCCGACGACGCTGTCGCACTCCCCCATCCTCCCGTCCATCCACTACCTCCGTCTCTCCCAGTCGTCTGTTCCCGCCCTCGACATCATCCAACTCTGCCCCAATCTGTCCACCCTTGTGTTCTCCGTCGATATGGAGGAAGGCGACGTGGTCGCGAGCTTCGGCCCGCGCTGGGCCCCGCTCCGCCGCCTCGTGCTCGCCTCTCCCAACATGGCCGTGTGCGTGGTCGATCGCCTGAGCGCAGTCCGTCTCCTGCAAGTGTCGGGAATGCTGGGGTTCGACGATACTCCTGAGGACGGTCATCCCGTCTTCCAGTTCCTCGAGCTGCTACGTGTAGCGTCGCCCATCGGCCTGTATGCCTCTCTGCGGATAGAGAGGGGCGGGTTCTCGGGGCCGTTCTGGAAAGACGTCCGGGCGTGTGCGCCGAGGCTGCGCTCCCTGGAGCTCAAACTGAGCTACAGCGCGGTGCGGGGGAATGGAGACGGCGATGACTGGCTGGTGCGATCCTTTACTTTGACCTTATGCCCAAAGTGGGGCCTCGGAGCTGACATGAGGAGCCAACATGAGACAACTGAAGAGTTGACGAAGGAGGGGCTGTGGTAGGGTGGTTCTTAGGAGTCGTCCAATGGGGTTTCGGCCGTCGCCACGCGATATGAGCTTATTCGTATTCTTCTCTGTCAGATCCTTCCCGGGCGTCACCCCCAGCCTCATCATGCGACGTCGCCTTGGTCTTCGAGCTATTCGAGCCAGGGACGACCTCTTATATTGTTTCTCTGCGAGTTCTGAAGTTCAGACGGAGTATAGAACAATATATAGATGTACTTGGGCTTAGACGGCGAAGAACCTGGGGTATGGACGATTTATCGGCTCTCTAGAAGCGCTGTGCTCCGAACAGGTTATTGTTAGATCTTCATGATGAGGGGACGCCTCACAAGTAACGGTCAAGGAATTCAAGTTCGCCGAACACCATCTTCTTCTTTCTACACATAGACGTGGTCGAAACACGTATTTTTAGGGGTGTTTGGTCTGCTGCCATCTCTAACTGTTTCACATTCACCGTTGTCACTCATGGGTCAGCTGTCTCTCAGGAGCTCTTGCGAACTTCGAGGCTACCCTGCTACCAGTGTTTTCGACCAATACAAGCAATGGAGCAACAACAAACTCGCATCCCGCTCCATGAACTGTTGAGTGTAACCGCAGCTCTGCCGGATTGTAATTCTCGGAGTTTGTCCATCTCGCACCAACTAAGATAGAAGATTCAGTCATTGACTTGGCGACATGGATAATATCAAGAAGGGGGTATCTCTACGGTTCCATGGGGAGCCTGACGGTATACACCTGAGCTACCATCTTACAACGCAGGAAAACCTCCGGTCACCAGTAGGTATATATATTCAGGCTAGGACTCTCTCCTCGACTCATCCCTTGCACCATACCTTCGCCATCGGGTCCTGGCTGGCACTCTCTCCCAGTCGTTTATTTCAGAATAGATTGTAGAACCCCATACGCATGGCGGACGAGTCGGACAGCGCAGCCGTCATTGCGGCATTGAATGCAGTGTGAGTATTCATCCGGATCCTATGTGCCAACGTCCACTCATTGATGACTCATTCCAGATTGGCCGGGGACTACATGGACGTGACTACTATGGGTCTGTTCATTTCAGTTGTCATGTCGGACACCGTGGCAACTAACTCCCGAATGTGCCGACTAGTCGTGGTGGTGTATGATTACCTTATCACGTTTGGCGTCGAGGTAGACCTGTTCTGGAGGAAGGAGATCACTGGGGCCTCAATCGTATTCTTCCTCAACCGCTACCTCATCCTCGCATATAATCTAATCCGGCTACCAACCTGGTTCCCATTATCCGGTTCGGTGAGTCTTACACAGGTGTTTCTGTTGTGTCCCCACTCATGTGTCTACAGACTCTGTAGGCGTTATTTACAACATTCAAAATTCTGTTACTGACTTCCGGGAATGCCTTTAGCTGCGCCCCCTACCTCAACGCTATGACAACCTTCGAAGGCCTGTGCTATATTCCTTGGGGAGGTTGTATCTCACTTTTATTGTTCTTTTATGAAACTCACATTTGGAAATAATAATAAAGCCTTTTCCGCGTTGCGTGTATTTGCTTTGACAGACCGGAACTGGGCTCTGTCTACACTGGTATTTCTCCTGTCTATGGGGCCTGTGGTGGTCAACCTTGTACGTCTTTTTCTCTCTTATTTCCAGCCTGAGGTCCTCACCGTTATTCAGGCAGCCTTACACTGGTTGTTTGCCGCAAGGTCTGGTGAACTGGGGTGCTACTATGTAGGCACAATTTCTGTTGGCCTTAATGCAACGTCAGTATTCTCAATTTTAAATCCATGAGTGAAGCGTAACATTTACCCTTTACTCAACAGCTGTATGGCTTCGAGCTTCTGTGACGGCGGGCGTGAACTAACTGGCCTTCTCCAACCTCCCAGTTGATATTGTCAGTCGCGGTTCGCTCATTGCGGCGGACTTCATAGTCGTTGTCGTCATATTTATCACCACATACAAGTCGGCGATCATGGCACGCGAGGTCCTGAAGGGTAGGCGAAACAGATCATTCGCATTTCTGCTACTGCGAGATGGGATGGTGTACTTCATGTGAGTAAATACTTAGTTGCACGGTGGCTATTGGAACAGTAATAACCAATTTAATTATAGTGTTCTGCTTGTAATGAACGTGCTTCACCTATCATTCACCCTGGCTTCAGTGAGTTTTCGTCATCTTGGAAACCCCTCCGCCCGCAGTGATGTAGTTTGGGTGTCCTAGGTGCTTATTGAAAATCCCACCACTGATAATGCCAGCGATATCTCTAAATTTAATGAACCGTAGGTCGTTTTGCTGTCAGTCGATATCTTAACTTGGAGCCCCAATGACACCTCTTCCGCCCAGACTGACGGCCATCCTCATCTGGCGCCTCATGTTGAACCTGCAGCGGGCAAGACAACGCACACAAGAAGTCAACAGTCTGAGCCAAAATACCTCCTCGCTGAACTTTGATCGCGTAGTTGGGTCTATCGGAGAGTCGTCAAGGTCGGAAATTGCTCAGGGACACTTGGACATTGGAGATGAGGTCAATGGGGGGCCTTCCGTGCCTGCGGCGAACTTGGACTTGGATCCGGACAGGATGTGACAGCCCAGCCCGGCAAGCTTACCCAGGAAGTTGGACGTTCACGTCACTTACCGAGTAGAATCATAGAGGTGCAATATTATCCAGGAATGATAAATCTTGTATCAAGATCAATGCTAGAGTTTCTGAGGAAATATTGTTTGGAGGCCCGTGTCGCGCAGGGAACGCATCAAAGGTGAGGTGCTCGGAGCTTCAAGACGACGAGAAAATGTTGCTGATTGAAGGTGAGTGCGCTCCGTACCTGATCTTACGAACACGTTATTGACAGGATGAACAGCGGCTGCCACGTACTAGCTCTCCATGATGTAGTTCTCAGTTCACACGTAATGTGACGGTGGGTTGGATGCCTCGTAAATCGATTACTTATATGCTGTCCTTAGTTGAGGATAGTCACCCTACGACTTCTCGCAAATGGCTCGATGCCTCGTACATGGTACGGTTGCGGTATGAGCACTCCGTCTACCAGTAATTCTACCTGAAAACGGAATAGATGTTCGTAATCTACATGTTCTTTTTCAAATTTGCTTCAACCGGCCCGATTGAACACATACCCAAAAACATACTGTCGAACTCTTCACAATAGCCTGAGTCGTCCGAACGTACACTTGCAAGCCACGGGGACCATACACACAGCATATCCGGACGGTTCGCGACCACATCCAACCTCTCAACCGACCCAGCGCACTCACAAAATCGGCGCAGCGTCCACATACTCCCGCCACTTCCCCACCACCTCCTCAACCTCGCGTCGCATATCGAACGTCCCGAACACGCGCACCAGCGCCCCGCACGCGACCCCCACCCACCCCGGCGTGCCCTCGGGCAAGAAGCACTGCGCCGACGCCGCGAACACGTCGATCTCCCCGTGCAGGAACCGCCTCATCGGCGAGTCGGGCCAGACCCGGGCCCCGGACTCGGACTCGGACTCGGACTCGCGCGCGAGCCACGCCTCCCGGAACTTCGCCGCGCAGCTGAACAGGACGAGGTCCGCGAGCCAGAAGCAGTTCCGCCCGCAGAGCTCGTACCGCCCCGCGCGCTTGTGGATGATGTCGAGCAGCTCCGCGAGCGCGTCGAGCGACGGGCCCCCGGCCGCGTGTTCATATTCATATTCAGATTTTTTTCTAGGGGTGGGCTTGGGCTCGAGCTCGAGCGCCGCGAGGCGGCGGTCGTGGGGGCGGACGAGGGCGGCGCGCTCGTTTGCGAGCTCGGCGAAGGGGATGGAGTCGGATTTGAGATCGACGGCGCGGAGGTGGAGCTTGAGGTACGTCGACCCGCCGCGTGGCTGCTGGATGGTGACGAGGGCGTACCGATGCGGGACCAGGGTGGCGTTTTCTCCGCCCTTCTGGTAGGACTCGATGGCGGTGACGGGGAGGGTGCGGAGCTCGGGCGGCGCCCTGCGCACCACGGACACGAATTCTGCGAAGGGGAACTTGTCGACGCGCCGAGACGTCGACTTGCAGTGTTTGTTGAGGGAATTATGGAGTGGGGCAGAACGGAAATGCGCGAGAAACGAGGCGATGAGCTCTGCACCCAGTCCTGCTTTTGAAGGTTGAGGAGACAGTTGGGGGCATTGCATAAGGAGCTGGACTAGCGACGACGCGCCAGAGACAGAAGCACAGGTCGATGAGGATGCTGCTGAGCTGGAAATGAAGGCCACCATGATGTGGTAGAGCGAGGGTAAGACTCGAGCTCACTGGTCCCAGCCTGTCTGCGCCTTCATGCCATTATGTACTCCAAGGCGAGGCGCATCCCCATAACCCTGAATCCGCGACTCCTACAGGTGGATGTATGCTGCGGCATCGCGGTAGCGTGTACGAAGTCAAAAACGCCGTAAGCTCGAGGCGCTTCTTGGACAACACCTGTCGCATTCGAGGAGACCCATGAGCTTGGTTCGACCGGATAAAGAAACACGCCTACGGGAACGATCGGCTTCGGCGATAAACTCGATGTGAGCGCAAACACGCGGATCCAATCAACAAAACCTCCGCAGAGTGAAGATTGAGTTTCTCGAGAACTAGATCTAGAGGAATGGGCGATCGCAGAGGTCACGTACCGGGCTAGCCGCTATGGGAAGCGGGATTTGAGCGCGTCCACTGAAGACTCGGCGTAAAAGCATGTTGATAAATTTAAAACACTCACCTCCAAGTCGTCGAACAGCCCCCCATATGAATCGCTCCCTCGTCCGAAATGTCAGCGAGGCCATATTGAAAAATCCAATCTTGACCAACCACAACTGCGTCTGATACAGATCCTTCAAGTTGCCGCTTCCGACTCTACTAGTAGGCTCGTCACGACGGTGCCGTAGTAAGTAGCATTGCAAGTCTGGGACATACCGGCCTCCGCATTATCTTGAAGCAGTCTCTTCAGAATACTTCTGAAACAATACTACCTTCAGAATGCCAGACCCACCGCAAGAGTCAGATAGAAAGGTGCAAGGTGTCGAAAGGCATACTCATCGCACCGGACCAGCCTTGCACAATTGTTACGTAACACTTCTTACAGAACCGAGTGGCGGTGCCGTCGGAGGATTCCCCTCAACTCTGCCACTGCTCCGCCAAGTACTGTACTACTCTGGAATCTCCATCGCCCGCAATTCTCGCCGCTCCCGCTCTACCACGCCTAGTATCAAGCATCATCCATACTACCGAACAATCGTGTCCAAGCAAACATGCCCACTCACAAAGACGGTACCTGTACGACGCCCCCAGTCGACGCCGCTCGCGACATGCGAACTTCAAGGCCGCGAAGTCCACAAAATCCCTAATTATGCATTGTACCGAACCGTACTCTATTTTGAACACAACCATCCCAAACCCCGACCACGGTCTGCGTCCCACAGATATCGCCAGTGCGCATCGAGTACCCACCTGGAGAGACAGGTACCCCGCACGGACGAGGCCTGCAGAACGCCATACCGAGCGGCGGGAACGAAACACCGAAGAGGAAGTCCGAGCCAGAGGGTGGGGGGTATGACAGTGACAGAGGCAGTGGCAGTGGCAGTGGCAGTAGTATACATACAGTAACAGTATAAGACATACATCTGCGTCTGCGTCTGCATCTGTCGTGGGCCAGAAGCCGCCAATATCTAGGAACGACGAACAAAGAGCGGCAGGGATATCGAAGCCAGCCACCATGGACATGGGAAAGGACAGGGACAGACGGGGACGGTGCGGCAGGGGAATCCGCCTACTGTATGTCTAGCGCTGTGCGTGTGCGAACGCGGGGCTCGCCCGCCCGGGCGTGGGGCGAGGTAGGGGTTTGAAAACAAACGTCTATGGGAGAGAAAGGAGTGTCCGAGATCGAGATGCGGCGTGTACGATGAGATGTGAGATGCGAGGCGTGTGCGGGCCCCCTTCTTCTTCTTCGGGCCGACGAACGCTGCGCGTCCGTGCCTCAGAGAGTGACTGCAGGCGCGAGGGAGAGAACGAGAAAAGAGAAAGAGAAAGAAAGGAGTGCTGTTTAGCCGCGGCACGAGATGCGAGGGACGGAAGACAGGGGACGTACTGGGGACGCAGCCGATGGAGATGAGGCCCCCGTGGCTGTTGTTTTCGCAGCACACCGTCTGGGCCGAGCTGTGGCACAGGCACGGGGAGGACGCGTCAGATCCACACATTCGATCAACGTGAAGAAAAACAGAATCGATGCAGTGCGGTGCGGCGCCAGGAAGCGGAAGACAGACAGACGTGCCGCCGCCGACAGCACGCCAGCGGCCGTTCACCCCACCCATCCGCCATCTTCGAAGTCGAAGGTCGCAGAACACAAACACAAACGCAGACGCAGACGCAGACGCAGATGCACCGCAACAGAAGTGTCGACTCACCAGGAGTTGGATCCGCCGACGCCGATGACCGTGATGGGCGAGCAGGTGACGCCCACGAGGACGCTCGGGTCTCCGAGGACGATGCCCAACAGCCCAAGGAGGAGAGACACGATAGGATCAGAAGCGGTTCCGACCTTGTTGCAGCATTGGACAGGGCCCGTTGAGCACGTGGACCCGGGCGAGCCAGAGGGCTGGCTGCGGCGCGCGGCTAGAAGGACAAAGGATGCGCGGACATTAGCATACATCCACCGCACACGCCGCTCTCAGGCTGGATATGGATATGCAGATCCACGCCGGTACAAACGCGGACGGGGCGAGGCGCGCCGAGGAAAGGGAAGACGACCATGGCAATGCGGGAAAAACAGGGATGGAGGATGGACGGGACGTACGCGACGCGGGGGTTGCTCTCTGGCGGTAGAGCTTGCGCGGGGCGAGGGGCGGGAGGCCGCGCGCCATGCGCTCTGCGTTCGTGCCCGGGGCGGCGGCGGCAGCGACGGTCGCGACGAGGAAGGCGATGACAGTCAAAACGAACGTGGTGCACCTCATCTTTGCTGGGATTAGAGGGTATAGGCGGCCGCAAGGGTGGTCTCGGGGGGTGGAGGGAGCGGAGGGGAGGAAGGCGAGTCTCGTCCGGCAGGGGGAAGGGGAGGATGCAGATGGAGTGCGGGAGAGACGGGGCGGGGAGTGGGCGAAGGGGCAGGGAGGGTGAATATATGCGCGCGGCGCAAGGAATTTTTGATGACGGGCGCGCTAACAGATGTCGATTGGGAGTCAGATTCGGATTCGATGAGGGCGGACAAGGCGAGGCGGAAGGGAGCTGTTGCCAAAACCAACCCAAAACCAAAATTCGAACTGGAATGCACCTCCGGCCTGGCGCCTCCCGTCGAACATGCCGCGCAGCCGATTAGAGTGGCTTCGAAGCTCCACGCGCGCTAATAGCTGTCGACAGCCGCGACCCGTCCGACCGTCCCGGACAGAACACCGCAACGCTGGATCCTCCTGTCCGCGTTCGCGCATCTTCCCGCCTCGCTATTCCCCCGCTGTGGATACTTATGCAGTTAATCGACAACGGCATAAATTCCCCGTTTCCCGTCGACGCAATCCAGTGGGCGCGCGGAGTTCGGATGGGAGACAGAACATCGCCGTCGCGTCAGACGTTCTTGCGACATCGAGCGTCGCCCACCCAGCGTTACCGTTCGGTGATAACGAGGAACAGTACCCAGCGTTGACCCAGCGCGCCTCTCAGAGCTCAACAGCGTTGACATCAAATGAGGATTGCGCAGCTTGTCGTTTTATTGCCACTCCGATAAGTGCGACGGCGATAACGCCGCACGGCGCCTCTATCGTTCAGCCGGGGCTAAAACCTTCGACTCGGCGAGGCTTGTCTCCTCTACGTTCGCGCGCCACGTTCATTCTCGCCGTCGGCAGCTGAGGAGAGCAATGGACGAGTGGACGAGGGCCCGGTCCAGCGGTCACTGTCGATGTCGACACACGTGTTCTTGGAGCGAGCCGCCCCTCGCTAGCTTCTGGATCTGTCAATGCATTTGCTCGTCATCAGCCCCAGTCCTGACATGCTCTGAGAACTCGGAAGTGAAAGACGTCGCGTACTGAAATACAATATTCACATTGCACATCGGACATCCGTCGTTCCTGAATGTTATCGAGCCGCCACAGACGGCGTCGGTGTCCAGACACCAGGCACCGGAGGGCGCACAACGCACGTTCGGATCCGGATCGTCTGTGCGTCGACGTCGAACGACGCCTCGGAGCTGTCCAGTCTGTCTTGAGCTGTCGCAGTGCCTTCACGATCGTCGTCCGGATCGCTGCGCGCGCCTTTCCAGGTTAGCAGCCTGAGCGGGGGCGGCGTGTATACGGCATGGAGGCTAATCGGGTTTCATGAGCAATGAATACCCTTGAAAACGTGGGGTCGGCCACGGCGATAAGTGCTGGAGACGAGAGCGATTCGGGGGACCGAGACCCAGAGCGGGGGCAGCATCGATATCGTGGAGGTCGTGCATCAAGAGACCGTGCGACTTTCGCCGGGCGGCAGCGCGGCTGGGAAGATTTCCATTGCGCAGCTCCACCTCACCGGCCGTTCTGGACCACATCCATATCCATGTCAACCTCCCTCACCTCGCATGCACTTTTCATTATGTCTGGCCACTCATCGCGATTCCCGAGATCCCTCTGAGTCTCTCCCCAATCAATGGCGTGGGACCAACTTCATCGCTAGGTATTTTCCACGAATATCTTGCTCTTTGTTCTCGTCACTTTGCGCCCGTCAGGATCGTGGACGGGTTCGTACGGGAGTGGATCTCCTCGCCGTCGTTGCATTTGGAACGGACTCACGCCCACATTGTCCGATCAACAACCTCTGACTTCGATGGTTTCGAGACTGGTACGTGTCACGACGGGCATGGCGTTATTTGCCGCCCAAGAAAATGCTTGCGAAATTCGATCTGATTGTAAAACTAATCCACAGAATTTATCGGACATTTTCTCCATGGGAAAACATATCATGATGCCCTTCATTTTTCGGTCAAGTTCATTTGGTCACATGAGATTAAATTTGGCAACAGAGAAAATCTTGGTAAAGGTCAATACTTACCAAGATTTTCAGAGAATAAAGACGGAGAGGCGGCACAAAGGTGTCACCAAGCCTTTCTTCGGAGATGATGAAACCCAATTGCCGATTTTTTCGGGAAGGGGCTCTAAGTTTGAGGCCTATCCCTTTGGGGCATACCCCATTCACCCGGCATTCCGGGGTCTCAAGTCTCATTTTGGCGGATCGAAATGCCTTTGTGCTCATTTCTCGTGACCTCCTTCCTTTGGCTCTCCGAAAAAGCCTGGTATATCTAAAATTGCACCTGAATGTTGTCAGTTGTTGGATTCTATCTCATGTGATCGCATGGATTGGACTGAAAAATGTTGTAAGTGGCATTAAGTTCCCCTGCCCTGAAATTCGTTGAGAAAGTCCGAATATAAGTCTTACAACAGAGTCAAATTTTGCACAGATTTCCCTCGGCGTTTAATAACGCCATGCCCGTCGTGTGTATGTATAGAGTCTTCTGATCCTCCGCTCTCTTTCCGCCCCAGGTTCATGTTCATTGGCCGGCGCGAGTCATGACTTTCAGGTGAGCCCACATTGCGATATCGTTAGGCGACGCTTCTCCGACTCGACCCCGCACTAGACAACAATAACTGACAAACGCTCCAGCAGGCACACATGGTCGAGGGAGGACACGAAAAATTTGCATGTCTTCGGGGAGGGGGAAAATCGGCCGCCTGCAGCGCTCAGGAGGGCCACCCATTCCTCAGAACCGCGTCCCTGTAACGCTCCTCGCCTCGAATCCGTGCATTCGTCTGCTCTCCTTGACTCCCTCGCGCCCGCGAACCGGGATAGGCGATAGACGACGGGCGTACAACTTGTAAGCACCCTTCGAATTCCTGCGCGCGACACGCCCGGCACATCCCCTCGGCCGCTCTCACCCAGCCTTCGCCGGCCACGATGCTGTAAGTACTTACCGCATACTCTCGGCCCCGTCCTGCCATCTTCCAATCCGCGCAAAGTCCCTCCATATGCATGCTGCGCGGGCTTCCGTCGCACCGGAGCGACTTGCAATTCCGCTCCAGGCACCAGCCCCTCTATCCGCCCATGCCTGGACACCGGAAGCTGGCCGTGGCACGGGACACAAAAACAAAGCCACGCACCGAACGGCAATGCATACAATCGCACAAACCACCTTGATTATGATTAGGTTGGTCGGTTGGCCGCGCCGATGGCAACGAACAACATCTCTTCGTACGCAGCGCCGTCTCGCCTGCCAGAAGAACCGCAACTGTACGTATAGCATATCACGCCTTCCTGTCCTTCTTGAAGTTCTTCTCGGGAGCTCCCGCTTCTGGACGCTGAGATGCGCGCATATACACGCCTTCTATCCGCGGTCGGCCGAGGCTTCTATCTCTACTGTATCTCTTGGGCCAAGACTCAGGCTGAGCATGTTCTCCTTCTTCCGCGTCTCCGGCTCGGGCCGCCTCCATGATGATCCTTCCCGGTCGGCCTGGCCGACAGATGCGCCGTGCCCGTGTTCGGCTGCACTGATGTACGCGGCAGTTTCCGTTCGTCAGTACCGCCTGCATCGCGGAACATATAGGACAGTATTCGGTTCACCTGGACAGCTAACATTCTGAAGCTATGCACCCGCCCCAGGGACCCCGAGATGCCCGGACCGAAGCCCGTCTCCCCGACGTCCTCCATAGTAGCGTCCCCCGGTATACAGTATAGGCTCCTCCATTCGTCCCGACGGTAACAGCGACAGATCTGTGCGGTTTGGTTTGACTTGAACTCGACGATTGACCTTGGGGGTGGTCCTCGGATGTCGTCTCCATCGCTTGTGGCGCCCCGCTGCCCTCGCACCTGAAATGCAGGACGGTACTCACGTGGGTAGGGTTCTCCCTTCAAGTTTGAAAAGTACCGAGCTTGACGTTGACGCTGGTGGACCTGAACGCCGCGAAGCCGACCGCGAGTCGCATGCATATGGCTGGGGCGGGCGTAGAGTGGTGTGGGCAGTCTTATCGCGCGTAGAGAAGAATGTCCGGGTTTGTTGGAGGGATTCCGAGTCTCTTCCCGGGGCCGCCATTACGTAACTATAGTTGCGGAGTGGCATGGCGTGACCCACTTCGGGTTCCCTTCCCTAAAAGGGACTCTATACGAGACGCTTTGGCGTGCTTTTTCTAGATTCAAACAGTGCGCGAAGTTTACGTACCTCTTAAGCTCTGTCCATCGTCTGCGAACATACCCCATTCACGACGGGCAATGGCGGATACCGCCGGCCGGAATACCTCTGTAAAAGGACTGCGACTGGTCTCCTGTCGCGCCCATATTACAGACCTGAATTCTCAAAGGCGCTCGTTAACAAAAGAACAATGCAACCTTATTTATCGGTTAATCGAGTAAGTACGTTTTGTTACCTCAATCTATATAGCGCTTACCCAACATTCAGGTCCGGAATATGGTTGTGACAGGAGACCATTCCCGGTCTTTTTACAACCCTATTCCGGTCAGCGGTATCCGCGCTTGCCCGTCGTGATTCTTCTGGATGCTCATTTATCCTCCTTCAGCCGTACACTGTCGCGCTAAAGCTCGTTCAGACCCCATTGGAACTCGAAGGCGCAGCTCGCAATGCATTCGATGGCTCGCTGGCCCTCTCGCACCCCTCCCACATAGTTCCCTCGTCAGGATCCTCTGAGAAGGAGCTCATTGTCAACCGGACTTCAGCGCGCGGACAGGCTTCCATTCTCGGAACATCCAGCTTCGACCAGCTTGTGCCAAGCGCGTCCCCTCCGCTCTCGGTCACCGCGTTCGAACTTCAGGCTTATCAGCACCCCGGCCGCATCTTGCACCACTACGTCCTTTTCTCCTCCACTTGAAGCGCTATAACGTACACAGAGGCGTTTAAACTCACGCGCCGTCCAGGGTTCTGCATCCTTCGCGCGCCCGTGCTAGTCGCCTCGCTCGTGGATGACTGCACCGCCCTCGCCCTCGCCCTGGGCCCATCACCGACAGCCTCCTTGATGAAACGCCAAATCGCCGACCGCGACGACGGCGGAAGAGTCAGCCATAAATAAAATAGAATACTGTGTTGTTTGCGGACCGAAACTACAGGGACAGCGATGCAAGAGTTTCTGTTCAGCATGTCAGCGACCTGTACACAAGGGGAAGAGTAGATTGCGCTCGCCTTCAATTTGTTGAAACTCCCTTGTCCTCATCGTCTTCGATTACACGCTACACGCACGCTCTCCTTCGTCCTCCGATATCTCCATCATCTTCCTCTTCCCATGTTCCTCAATAATCCACCACGCCTGCTTCCCGATACCCTGCACCTCGCGCATCTCGTCCTACTCGTATACTCCTCCCTCCCTCTCCGAACCGCCTGACGCACCATGTACTGCCTCGCCAACAACAGGTTAATCCCGCCGTCGGGGACTCGGGGTAAACCCGACAGCGTTCAAGTTTAGCTGGCGGGCGCCCTACAGGCGCTTAGCATTACTGGCCATGGGGAGAAGATAAACTATGAACTTCAGAAACTAACGGCGAAAGATTATCCGCCTTGGCTGAAACCGGTGCATCGTCGATCGAGAGGGCAAGCATAGGAACAAGCATGGCTGAAGACTCGCGTTCGACGTCGACAAGGACGAGGTCCTTCAGCTGTATCTCCCGCTCTCCGTATTGAAGTGGATTGCCATAGCCCCGTTCGCGTTCCTAGTCGTCATGTAGGTATGTCAAGAATACTTGTCAGTCTTGCGTTTCGAATGCATCATTGTCATCAGCCAAAGGATGTACTTACCAAGAACAGATGCACTTCGAGAGCGATGGCGGTAGCCAGCATCCCTTTGGACAGAGGCTGACCAGGCTCTATCAGCCCCATGATGTTCACTGCTCTTATGTAGGGTACGCGATCCATGATCTACCTCCTCAATCAGCACACGATCATCGAAGGTAACATAACACCTATTAAACATACCGATATCCGGATGGTCAGCGAAGTGGGTGCCTCCTGCTGTTCCTCGTCCTCGAATGCAGGGCGGTTGGCATGCGCTAGATTTGGAAATTTCTGGTCCAAAGCGTCGCGCAACTTGATGTGGCCAAATTTGCTGGTGGGCATTGGGGTCTGGGGTCTAGTGGGGTAATCTCCCATCCGAGGGATGCGACCATGAAAGCCTCCTTTGCCATATCGAATAAGACTGCGAAGATGACGCCATAACGAGGAATGCCAGGTTGCCCGCCTGGACTCCCATATCGGCATAGAGTCGCCAGAAGGGATGTAGGGCTGGGGGGAGGGTAGCAGGATGAGGGGGCGGGGAGTTCCGAGCTCCGATATTAAAAAGTGTATCTCACTGGAGGCCGTCAGTGAGCTTACTGATGATAATGGCAGCTTGCGTGGTGCGGTTACATCAGCCGAGAGGGAAACTGTGGGAGGGTACGTGTGGCTGCCTGGATGTTCGAGATAAATGCACAGCTGGATGAGGAGAGGCCCCCAAGCGTTGGTGCTTGGATAATTGAAGTATTTGTAGCGGAAGCGATTGGACCCAGACCAGCGGTGTACATGGCCAATGCAAGAGTCTCCTGGTCCAGGGAAGTCGTCATGTTGTGGGTAATCAGTGCCGTGGACGACCTCGCCTTCGCGGATGCACGTAACCTTCACCGCAAGAGATGACCAGGCCTCAGTGCCACCCAACCTGCACTCCGACCTCGTGAAGCCGGCTACGAACGTCCACTCCGCTTCTCCAGTAATTCGAAGAGTGTAAGATGGCGTATTCGTCATGAGCCGGAGGGAAGAAGCCTCGATTGCTGAGGGGGGCCGTGTGAAGATGTCGAGGACAGGAGAGGGTTCACGTTCCGAGAACACGCATGTGTACGAGTCCCCAACGTAGCCGGCGGAGAGATGACGAGAGACGATCATCTTGAATGGCCAGACATCCCCTTGCGAATCCTCTAAAGTGAGCGAAGGGCGCGGTGGCATGGACGGGGTACGGTAGTGAACGACGTAAACCTCGGCAACTGCAGGCTGTGCCTCCCTCGCTCGGACCCAACTGGCAGAGAAAATCGACCCGAAAATGCTGGGAGACTTAAGAGGGCGAGGAAGGAGGTCGACTAAAGGGATGGGACGTATATAGACCGAGGGATGTTGTGTGATGATGCTGGAGCTGTTGTCGAGGAAGGAGACATTGTTGAGGGGTGCGCCAACGGAGCGCACATAGGCTAGCTTCGTTTGTCTGAGTACGAGTCCGAGGAGGTTCCCGCGCTGATCTTCGCATGCTAGAACAGCGACGTCGACTGCGGGTGCGATTGAACACAGGGGGAACGTGACTCGCATGCCCTCCGAGGTGACGATGTACGTAGTTGGAGGAAGCTCGTGTATCCCTAGCCTTCTCGCTAGTACGTCCTTCGGAATAGTGCGGATACCGGAGGAGAGGGCAAATCGAGCAGGACTTGATGCAAAAAGGGCATCGTGGTCATGACTAGTACAGTCGAGAGTCTCTTCCGGGGGAGGGGAAATTGGAGGGGGGACTATCGTAACAGGCCTAGGGCTGGGGATGCTCGAGGAGGACCTTGATTCAAGACTGCTATCATCAGAGTGAGGAAGCTCCATTGGATCAGCTCGATACCAAATGAAGATACTTTGATCCGGGATGTGCTTCAGTATCTCTTCCTGCAACCGGATGAACGCCTTCGGCCCTTCACCGTATATAATCGGGATGTGGACCCCGAAGATCCCCATCAGGCAATATGCCTCGTCCTCCTTCCTCGTCGTGCACCGCTTCGAAGCCCAGAACATCCGCCGTGCGACGCAGACAGTGCTGAGGGGACGAGAGTGCGTCAGGATGCCCCTGTCGATCCCGGTGGCGTCCTCGAGCACGTCCGCTAGGCGATGTTTTCCGCCGAGCATACGCCAATCACTGGAGAGGAAGACGACGATGGCAGGCGCAATCAGTTCCTGCAGCGTCCAGCCCCGCGTATGCCACGCGCTGTGACGGAATGACGACGGCTTCGTGTATGGATCCTCGGTCACGTCATGGAGGAATGCGTAGCAGACGGTCGAGAGGCGGTACCATTCGTACATGGAGTTGATGGCTTCTGACAGCTCCGCGCTGCTGGTCTTGTCGATGCAGGGTGCGTCTATCCAGATGAGAGAGAGGCCATCCGAGAGGGCGTACCGGCATGCGTTTCGAATCTTCGGCGACGCTCTCCGCAGCACTTCGTCGACGGGGATGGTGGGGTCAGCGGCCCGAGCGACTCGGACCTCGTCCTGGATCTTGAGGATGTCGTGGTATGTCTGTTCTGGTGCGTCGGGGTCCCTGGACCACACATGGGAGAGAATAGCGTATCTCTCTTGTTCAGGGTTGTTCACCCAGACGAACTGTCCTGTTTGCGTGTTCAGTAGTCTCATGACGCCCTGGGATTGTCCAATATTAGCACTAGGGCGCTCGGTTACGACTACTTAGTACTGAAAGGACTCAACTCTAGGGGTGGACTGGTTCAAGAGGTGCTGGTTAGAAGGAAGGATACGTGGCAATTGGCGACCGGGTTGCTCACGCAGCACTGTAGTGATCCGGGAAATAACGAGACGACGGACTTGGTGCGCGCAACGGATCCCAGGCTGTATAAGGTTCCAGGCTAACATCCGGCGCCCACCGGGCGTTTTGTATCGCTGCGCATTGAGTTACAGAGCATCCAATCCACCATCACATTACGTGCGGACTAAGGACTACACGCTCAGAGAGCTGGTACCTAGCATCCTCTGTTCATACCGTCAATAACCTGTGCATAAGATCAGGTACAAAACGGACTCGCCTTCGATCCGCAGCATTTCCTCGTCGTCTTGAAGTTCAACCTCACGTTTGACGCGTTCCCCCTCATCCGCCGATATCTCGACCATCACCCTTCGTCCACCTTCTTCGACGATCTTCCACCACATCCGCTTCATGAGTCCAGTCTCGCGGAGGGCATCCCACTTCCAGTGTTCCGGGGTGGCGCTATTTTCTGCGTCATCGGTATCAGCTTCGTCTGAAGTTTCGGAAGCATTGGCGTCATCCACGAGAGCGGGGTTGGCCGCCATGTCCCCGAGCGAGAAATAGCGAAGAGACGGTATCGCGTCGGCGAAGGGTTGAGGCCATTCAGCTACTGCCTGCACGCGCTCCTTCTCTCGGCGCATCTTTGCTTCGGCCAACTCCTTATACGCCGCTGCGTTCGTCCTGCGACCCCGAAACTTGACACGACGTGGCACAGACGTTGGGGGAACTAGGATCTTGAGCACCAAGAGCGGGATTTTTCCGAGCGTGTCGAGGAGCTGACGAAGCTGTTTCAGGTTAGCAAACACCCCTGAATGCGAGAGGATCGACGAACGCACCAACTGGTCGTAGTCCTGTCCGGACCACGGGATGGACCAGTCCAACTTGAGCTCCAGGGAGCGTAGCGTCGGCACTGCAGCTGGGAAGTCCTTCCAGAATGGCGATGGCAACGCCCACTCACACCGGTACACCCTAAGACAGAAATAGAGTCCGATCGGGGATGCGAGACGAAGGAGCCGGAGGAAAAACGAGTCAACGATTTCGGCTGCGACGTCAAGACCTCCACTCAATTGGAAGAGGTGCACGGTGCCCAGTCGATCAACCACACACACCCCGTCTCGGGGTTCCGCGAGCATGACGCGGCGGAGCGGGCGCCATCTTGAATTGACGCTCTCCGCCTCGTCAGTGAAGTCAAAGTCTCCGGAGAACACCAAAGTGGATAGATTGGGGCAGTGTTCGACGATGCCGGTGGCGTAGAGCGATGCCCAAGACAGGAGAAGATAGCGGACGGCAGGAAGGGGAGGGAAGACTAGAGCGTCATCAAGAGGCCATGGTTTGAACTCCCACAGCATGAGGGTGTGGAGGTTGGGAAACACGGCGAGGGGGGTTAGCAGGCTCGGTATGCTGTGGCCTCCGTCCGCGTACTCGTCGTCATAGACGAAGGACGCAAGCGCGAGCCGCTTCGGATTCCCGATGCGCTGCAGTACGTCGAGAGGGCCGTCTGCGACCATCGAAAGTCGAATCTGCTCGAGTCGTTGCATCGAGGAGAGTGCGAGGGCGATCTTGGGCTCGGTTTTCACAGCTTCAAGGAATTCATCCAGAGCGAGCTGCCGAATGTTGGGTGCATGGGACAACAACTCGGCAATGAGATGGACCGGGACGGGTTCTGCTCCATTGGGCTCTTGCTTGAACGTAGTCGCATGGATATGCAAGTCCTCCAGATATTTGGCACGGGGCAAATCGGTAAGTGGATCAGATGAAAGGTAGTAATCGCAAAGGCGACGGAGTTGGGCAGGACTCTTGCAAGCCGCTAAGGAGGCGACCCTAGCGATAGCCAGAGGATACACCCTTTTGCATGTTAGACAAGAGGAGAAAGCCTCTCGTCCACGGAAGAGAGAGAAGACGAGCAAGAGGACGTCGTCGCTGAGAGACAGCAAAGTCATTCTCAACCGTGGTGGTGGCGATGCGTAAAGGGATGGTGAGCTGGCAAGTAGGCGCTAATCTCGTTACCGTTAACCGACGAACCTTCGTGCCCGTTACATAAAACCAATTCTTCTTGTCCAATGCTAGCAATCAGCCGACGGCCTGGTGGTCGTAGAAACAGAATAAATATAACAGTACAACAAATCCAGTAGAGACACATCAACCTCAGTCGAGGCGCGACTCGACCAAAACCCCTCCCAAACCGGCACACGGGATGATCACAGTATGAGACCAACCTCAATCAACAACGACAGGCCACCCGCTCGAGAAGTCGACGTAGTTGATCCCCAGGTACGACGGCCCCCCGAAGCTGTCGTTGCGCACGTAGTGGTACACCATCACGTCGCGGTTGCTCACCGGGTCACGGAACAGGCTCTGGCCTCCGGGCGCGTAGACGTTGTCGTGCGAGCCCAGCACGAGCGTGCCGGACGTCGTCCCGCTCGTGATCGCGTCGCCCGTCTGGTCGATGAATGGCCCTGTCGCGCTCGGACCGCGCCCCACGCGCACCTTGTACTCCGCTCCAGCAGCAGGGCGCGAGGTCGCCTACGTAACATAAACATAAATTGCGTTAGCACGAGCGGGAAGAGGATGAGGGGAGAAAGCGGAAACGTACACCCTGGAGGGGAGTGATCCCGTCCGAGAAGAACTCGTACCAATAGGCCGCGCCCGGGGGCTGGTACGTGAAGCCGCCCTCGGCCGGGCGACCGTTGCCCCCAGCGAGGTGGTCGCCCGGGGAGCTCTCCATCTGGGTGGTGATGCTGCTGAGCACGATCTGGTAGATGCCGCCCCAATACGAGCCGAAACCGAGCTTGAGCACGCCGTTGAAGTCGACGACTAGGTTTGGGTCGACTGTGCAAATGTGAAACACGTCAGAGGGCAACGGCGGGACAGCCATACGAAGTTAAGACGGAAGGGAAAATGAGACGCACTGGAGTTGAATGCGTCCCCTGTCTTGGATCTCATGACCTGCCCGTGGTCCGTCCAAGTCCCTGGCTCCATCGAAGGGCTCGTCGCGACCCCAATCGCCGAGTTCTGGCTCCCGCCCGTCGAGACAGAGTAGTATAGCACGTACTCTCCGTTGACGAAGTGCACGTCTGGCGCCCACAGGCTGCAGTTGCCCGGCGGCGTGATGCCCGTGATGATCGTGCAGCTCGGGAGGACGGCGCCGACGTTCGTCCAGGGCCCGAGGAGGGAGGTGGAAGTGAAGATCGGAATGTGGTCGCCGGTGGCGAACACGAAGTATTTCTTGCTCGCGGAGTTGTACAGGATGGCCGGGTCGCGCAGGGCGATGTTGCCTGGAAGGGGGGACAGATGTCAAACCGATGTAGGGGACCGGAAGTGGAAGTTGGGAGGAGATTGTACGCACTGCTGCCGGGGAGCGGGTTCGGGGTCCCGAACGCGAGGGCCACGAGCGATGCGAGCGCAGAAAGAATAGACAAGATCCTCATGATGAGCAACGAACACGGCGGGAAAATGGTAAGTGGTAAAGGTAAGTTAAAGCTCGCAGCTGTGGGTCCAAGTCTGGAGGGAACCCAGGTGGAGCGGAACGCAGCACGATACCGCCCGGAGCGGCCAATTTATACTTCACTGATACCGGAGACTTTCCGTCAGCATTCTGTGCCGGGACGCCGGCTGACGCTGGCTAACATTGGCTGACGCTGGGCGGAAGAAGTCAGCATGATGGAACGACACCAGGTTGTAATCATACACACTTGACAGACCGCACAGCATTGGTTCCACTGCGGTCGTGGATAGCGAGGGGCAGCGCGTGAGCTAATCTGGTCGCCGGCTAGACATAAACCAAGAACTCGTCAGGGCGTGGAAGACTTGTGACCGGAGCACCGCGTGCGCAGGTATTAAAGCCAGTCAGTAGTTCGTATAATAGAGCATGCCCGGCACGCGTGCGGCTCGTCCGTTCTAACAGCTATGAGGTGTCGCAGCGGTAGTTCCGTGATCCTTGCAAAGTTACTTAGCCGGCGATACTGCATGCTCTTATCTCAAGACTATGTCAGTGTCGCCCTTCACACCAGGGTAATGTCATAACATACCTGACATTGGATCATTGCGGAATTGGTGCATGCGTGTTCGCCCGAACTCTGTATGCTCGGGGCAGCCACCTTGGGGGGAAGCAGAAACGCGGCATCAGGGACATGTCGACTGAGGCCCTGCTCTATGTCCAAGTCCGGCCAGCTGGCTTTCGCGCCATCGGCGACCCGAGTCCTTGAACATCGAGCAGAACCGGACGGCGACAACAGTGGCAGGTTAGCCATGAATGAATACAATTGTCTTGCTTGCGAACCGAAACTACAGGGATAGCGATGCAAGAGCTTCTGTTTAGCCCGTCAGCGATCTGCGCACACAGGAGGAGAGTGTAATGCCCTCGCCTTCAACTTTTGAAACTTCCTTCTCATCACCGTCTTCGATTACACGCTGCACGCGCTCTCCTTCGTCTTCGGGTATCTCCTTCACCACCCGTTTCCCACCTTCCTCGACGACCTTCCACCACCCCTGCTTCCCGACTCCCTCCATCTCGCGCATCTCGTCCCACTCGTACACCCTGCCCTCCCTCTCCGAAACGCCGGAGGCACCATCTGCTGCTTCGCCAACAACAGCGGGGTTCGGCGCCATGTCCGCGACGGCAAGATAACGCAGCGAGGGGATCGCGTCAACCAGTGGCTGCGGCAGTGCAGCTACCGCGCACACGCGCTCCATCTCTCGCCGCTTGGTTGCCTCTCGCCTCTGCCTATTAAGCATGTCCGAGTCGGCCTCCAGCCCAGGAATGACAAGGGTACGAAGCGGGAGGACCTGGGGAATGAGGATCTTCAACAGCAAGAGGCCGTGGATATGCCGTAGCGCGTCGGCGAGGAGGCGCGCCTGTCCGAGGGTCTAGTCAGCGGGCGGAAAAGCCTGGTGAAGAGGCCTGACAACGCAAAGGCACGCACCAGCCAGTCGTCGCCCTCTCCGTCCCGCCGCACAGCGCTGTAGCTTAGCTTGAGCTCCAAGGAGCGCAGCCTCGGCGCGCTCGCCCGGACGTCCTTCCAGAACGGCCCCGAGAAACCGCCCGTCTTTACGCGGAGAGAGGCATACAGGCTGACGGGCGACGCGACGCGCAGCAACTCGAGGAACTGGAAAACAGGATGGCCGTCCTCAGGAGCATCGTCGATGCCCAGCGTGCCCGACACTTGTAGGACGCGGACTGCGCTCAGGCGGTCCACCACGCACACGACCATTTCGGGACAAGTGAGCATGAGGCGGCGGAGCGGGGCCCAGCGCGGGCCGAAGCTCGCGACCACGTCGCCTTCCTCCCTGTCGACGGAGAACACGAGGGTGGACAGGTGGGGACAGAGCTGGACGATGTCGAGAGCGGGGACGGATGATTGGGAGAGACGGAGGTAGCGGATGGATGGGAGGAGGGGGAGTGCGACAGCGTCGTCGGGATGTGCCGGCGTGAAGTTCCACAGTTTGAGAGTGTGGAGGTTCGGAAATGCGGCAAGCGCTGTCAACAGGGGTGGCAGAGTCTTGGACTCGTCGAGCGGGTCGTCATGGGGGGTATGGTAGGAAAGCGTGAGGCGCTTTGGATTCTGTAGATGCTGGAGCGCGTCGAGGGTACCGTCGCCAATCATCGCGAGGCGGACGTGAGCGAGTTGATTCATGGCGGCAAAGGCGAGAGCAATCCTTGGCTCCTTCCTCACCAAAGGATGGAATCTGTCCAGGGAGAGCTCGCGGATGTTGTGCGCGGCAACCAAAAGGTCTCCGAGGAGATGGGCCTGGCCGAAGTCTGTCCCAACGAGCTCGAGATCCAGGTCGTCGAAGTGATCCGAGTTCAGGTCATGAGAGTCGGACGCAAAACGGTCCGGCTCGAATGTAGTCGCATGGATTGTCAGCGTTTCCACATACTTGACCCGAGGAGTGCCGGTGAATGGGTCGGACGGGAGGTAGTAATCACAGATCTGGCGAAGTCGGGTAGGAGTCCAACATTGGATGGACGAAGCGAGCTGAGGAATGGCGAGAAGATATGCCCTTTTACAGGTTAAACATGTGTGAAGGGCGTCCTGCTCATGCAAGAGGGAGAAGACGAGGAGGAGGACGTCGTCGTTGAGCGAGACCAAGGACATTGTTGGTGGCGGTGCACCTTGAACGTGGCGATATATCATATCAAACACTGCACTCCGGCCTGCTCCGCCCGGCTTGAATTTCAACTGCCCCAACTCTTCCTGTCGTCTGCGAACGTTCCCCGGTCTTTCTAGATCCTCGTCTCTCTTTTATTCAGTCGTACACTTTCGCGCAGTGCCCGTTCAAGTTCTAACGGTCTTCCTCGCGACTCCTTTGAAGGCTCCTTGGTCCCAATATATACATCCCTCCAACATCGCCCTCTTGTCAATATCGTGCGAGAAGGAATCTCCCATCAGCCCGCCTTCAACGTTCTTCAACCTATTAATGAGCATCTCTCGCATCCATGCTAACCGCTCGCTCGCGGACGACCGCACCGCCGAGTCGTCCTCATCCTCACCCTCGTCCCAATCGCCGACCTCTATCTCGCTACGCTCGGGTGCGTTTGCCTTTCACTGGTGCTGGAAGATTTACAGTAATCCCACTCACTCCAGTTATAGTCGACAAGGGCGTGGGCCGGTATGCGGGTGGTGAGACTTGTAGGGACGGGACTGTAGTACTAAGCTGCCCGGCGTCGTCTCCGTGGCAACTCCATCGTGACCCTCCCGTGAGTGGTTTTTGGTACCACAAATCGGAGAGAGACCGGGCGTGGTCGACGAGCCACAAGTGGAGGGACGCCGCTTAGTTATGGTCGAGCCGTGTATGCGGCGCCGGCCTTCAAAGCTTCAACAGCCGCTTTGCTGGCAGAAGAAGAATCTTTTGACAATGTGGCGTTAAAGGTCGTCAATATGCATGTAAGGCTATGTGTACTAGAACATTGTGGTCCGAAAGACATGTGTAGCGAGCCGGTTTGAGCGGAACTTTCCTACTAATACAGAACGTTTCGAGGCATATGCCCTTCAGAAGGGGCGCTGGTTCAGCACGCTGGAGTTGATGTCCCTGAACTTGACCTCGACATTCCAGCCGTACCGGTCCGTGTGCCACGTCTTGACGAGGAAGGCGTTCCTGAGGAACAGCTCGGCCTTCAGGGGCTCCCATCCAAGCTTGACCTAGTCCCAACGAAGATCAGCATGGTGAATCGGATGCCTCGGGGGAGGCGAACTCACGGTGTAATAGTAGTAATACTCCGTCCCAATGGCCTTCCCGAGCCTCCCCTTGTTGTCGGTTGGGTACGCCGTCTCGTTGCGGTATCTCCCGAGGTCGAGCACGCGGCCGTCCTACGCACGCCCGAACCGACGGTCAGTACGGTCTCCACCACAAATAACACACACAGCGTCGACTCGGAGTATGAGACACTCACCGGGCCCAAGAGCGTCAGCTGCTCGCGCGCACCCGGGCGGGGAGTGGGACTGACGGGCGTACGGTAGTCCGGGAGCTGGTGCTGCTTGAGCTGGTGGAGCTCCCACAGCGAGAATGGGTGCAGGATCTCCTGCGTCTGCGTGTCGCGGTACGTGAAGCTGACTTCTCCCGGGTACACGGGGACGTGGGGCACGAGGTACCTGTTGGAGGACATTTTGCGAGGACGGGTCAGAGTGCTGGAGGGTGAGGTGCTGGGGTGCTGGGGTGCTGGGGTGTGCGGCGAGGATGTCGTCGTGAATTTTCGCGCCTTATATCCGTCCCATGAGCAGAGAAAGGAGCTGTTGCATTGGCCAAAGGGAAAAGCAGCACCATAACCATGATGCAAAGCGGCGGGACGTACCAAAGCGCCATTTTGCGGGCAAAAGCGAGCGGTGGCCGTGTGGGTGGCCATGGTCCGACAAGACAATCGCCTGCTCGATCGTCGGTAGGGGCTCACATAGTATGTTGTCTGCAAAAATGAAACCTGTCGGAGAGTTGAGAGTGTGGCCCCGTCAAAAGAATAAAAGACATAATGGATACTCACGCCACCCGTGACTTCGACGTTTCTTGCGCTTCAAAGAGGATATGGCCACGCACATAATTCTTTTGAATGCCTGTAAAAGCGTCGTCGCCGTCATTCAAGGTCATTGCAACAATAGCACTCATGAAACAGCTCGGCGCCACGCCAAATATGCAGACCATCAATAGAGATTCTCTTCTCAAGGTAGGACGCACTATCAATAAACCGAGCATGACGGGATAGACTTCTGAGATTCAACGTAACCATAGTGATCGATTGGTTTCCGACGGTCCGAGTCCGAGTCCGAGTCCAAACAGGTGTAAGCTCGTAGGTATGGGCCACGAGCCTCCCAGTAGTAAGATGCCAAAGATCACCCATGTCGACCTTAAGCCCTAGCTTTGATCAACGGATTAGATCGCACACGGCTGGAGATTGACTTACATAACTTGGAGAAGTAATCCCTTCAGCGAGGGAGGAATGCTGGGATGAGGAGGCACGACGGGCAATGGCCGATAGCGCACCCGGGAATAGTGATGAGAAATGGCAGAGATTGGACTCCTGTCACAGTCACAGTAGCAAGCATATTCGGGACCTGAATCAGGAAGCGCGCTCGTGCCATATTCAGATCATTTTCAGGTCCGGGAACAGTTGACATTGTTCCGGTCCGGAAACAGGACCGCGATTCGACCGAGCTACTTAACCTATTTCGTCCATATCCCGGACCAGAATATGATTGTAACCTGGCAGCATTGTCGCCACGGTTTTACAGCCTGCGATATGGTCGCGAAAGGTAAGCTATTCCTGTCCGCAATATTAATGTGAAATGGTTGCGTCCAGGAAAACTCTTCTCGGACCTCGCGCACCTCGCGCACCTCCCCGCCACTGCCTCCCAGGTGCCCGCCACCTCGCGCTTCTCCCCGTCCAGTGCCTCGCGAGTCTCGCCTATCCCCTACACCATCGCACAGCTCAAGTTCCCTTCGCCGTCCCTGCTGCGCCCTCGCTCCCCCTCCCTAATGACTCTGCGTCACCTACCTCGCTCGACCCTCCATTGCGCGCAAGGCGCGCAACTGCCTCGCGCCGACCTACTGCGCGACCAGGCCTCCGGCCTCCACTACGCGCTCGCTTGGCTCGTCCAAGTTCTCCCCCGGCCTCCCCTAACTCTCCGTCCTCTGTCCTCACTTTACGCGCATGTAGCGGCCGGGAGCTCGCGCAAGCACTTTGGCATTCTGCGTAGCATCCCGAGCTCCTGCTAGGGCGCAGAAGTTCATCGACACGCCTGCAAGCTCTGAGGAGCTTTGCGCTAGCTCATTGGAGCTCACCAAGCTCCTGGGAGCTGATCCGCCTCAGCTCCCAGGAGCTCCGAGAGCTCCGACTGAACACATGAACTTTTGTGCGAGCTCCTCAATGCTCTCCCCTGAGCTTCCATGAGTCTCGCACAAGCTGGCCGAAGATCGCTGAAGCTTCACGAGCTCTTGCTAGCTCACAAGATCACTCACACTTTGCACAAGAAGCTCGCAAATTTGATTGTCGTCAAACATCATGATAATTGTGATAGTCGGGGCTGAAACATACAGCGGAAGGGTAACCTATGAAGCCGGTGTCGTCGTTTTGTTCGCTGGTGCAGGCTTGGGCAATGTAAAGTCGTAATCTGCGTCGATAATCTTTAAGGACGCCCGAACGTGAGGCCGCAGAGAGTTTAGCCAAGCGCGATCATAACAGTTCCTCCACAGCCCTATCGGGGCAAGCCCATCCTCAGAACGTCCATCTGGACGTTCCACGCGTGTGCGGGGCGGGTTGCCGGACGTCGCGCGATTGCCAACTGGGTTCGCCCAGCGTTCACGGTAGAAAAGGTCAAGCGTGCGCATGAAGGTTCTGAAGGAGAGACTCTGCCACCTCGCAGCCACAATGCGGAACGTTGGGGGGTGTGTTTTCTCCGAGCCATCCGTTTCATCACCGCTGAGGTGCGCAGGGCGAAGGAGAGTGAAGAGCCGTTTGTGCTGCCTCAGCTTCAGCTCGAGAACAACCCAGACGCGGCTATCGCGAAGCTGAAACAACGTTAGCCAATGCACTACTAAGGTGACTACTAAACTCACTGTGGATCGCCGCGTGTTCATCGCCGCACGCCTCTTGAGCCTATCTTCGTCATCCTTCGTGAGCGGCTTGAAATGTTTGCGATATCGGCGCCTGCGGTACTCGATGTGCTTGTCCAAGGCAGCGGCGACGACTGGTGCCTCAAGAAGCACCGAAGGGATCTGGAACTCAGAGTAGTTACCGCTCCGGTACATGGCGACGAAGCTTTCAACGAAGACGCTCTTCGCAAGGCGATTGAACTCGTTCTCTTGCCACGGCCGTATGTAATCGATGCGGAAGTGCTGGACGGAGCAGTTGAGCAAGTCGTCATCACCATCCAAAAAACTCTGCATTTCCACGTCGGAGATCGGCGGGTTCTTCTTGACGAGCTCTTCCATGGTTGCAACGTCGCTGAGGACGAATAGGTGCTTCCGGATGCAAGCCTATTACACAGTCAGCAAAGAGTATGCGACAGCGCATAAACAATGCACTTACCCACAACTCCTTGATGCTGTGCTTTAGTTTGGGATCGCTGAAGATGGGGTTCTTGCGCGACCGACGTGTAGTCTTTGGTGCCTCTAGCTCGTCATCTGCCTCAGCATTCTTGTCAGCAGCTTTCAGGTCACCGTCGTCGTCGTCGTCGTCGTCATCGTCGTCATCGTCATTGTCGTCATCATCGTCACCCTCATTCACGTTTTGCGCGCTCTTGTGCACCGAGGGTTTGATAGATGCTAGACGTTCGTCGAGATTGTTAAAACGCCGCGTAAGGACAATGCTACAGGAGTCCGTGAATGCCTGGCAAAAACTATCAAGAACGATGTATGACATACCGTAGCTCCCTGTTTTCCTCAACAAGAGCTTGGATTAGCTGGGTCGTCTGTGCATTCTGTTCGAGCAAGCGGACCATGAATTGCGCGGAAGGGTGTTCCTGGTAATAGTGAAACGCGGTCAGCATAACTTCAAGAAACACGAATACGACTTTCCGCACTGGGGAGGGTCGACGACATCAGGAAAAACCCTCCCAGCCAACTAGTGCTAGCATCTGTAATCGTAGCTAGCCTTGTTCCAATTATTGCTAATCTGTGTAATGAAATTGCGTTAGCAAGGCATACTTCAACATTACCATTCATTTTCATGGCGGACAAAACAGATATTGTAACAAGTGCTAATACTTTGACATTTCACGCCTGCGGAAACTATGAAGACGGCAACATGATATTGTCTCACTGATAATACACAGAGTAGGTCATGGTGACGACAACAGTACTACGGCAAGATGAGAAGTCATACAGCCCTGCGGTAGTGGAGTCGAATGAAGGTGTCGAGCACAGCAATGGCGTGAAACGCCTGCTTCGCAAGGTGGTGTGCGTGGCTACAGGAGAACTCGAAGTAGGAGACGGAAGAGTTGAACACAAGACTGACACAGACAGGGTGGTACGGGGTACTCAGCTTGGTGACAGCGATGAGGCTCGGAGACTCGTTGGTGTTCTCCGCAGCCTCAGCAGATACAAGGTAACGGTGGGACTTGGAGTCACCTATTCCAAGGATGCGCGGGGCAATAAGTCAATATAATTGGTGAGCATGGAAAACAGCTCTCACCTCTTGTGGATTTAAAGAAGGTGCTTGTCAAGAACGTCGAGGATGCCCTCGCAGATTTTGACGAACTTGCTAGGACTCGGGCTGGGCTCGCTGCCTGGTGGTGACCTGGGAGCCTGTAAAGCGCTGTCAGCAATGAGCTGAATATGATAGGTTAGCCATAATCCCAACAGTACAGAAAATGAACTGTGTCCTCCGGGTGGCGTAGACAAATGCAGAAGACGAGGAAGCCGGAGGCTGACATTTAAGGAAAAGACATACTTCATATTCTTCACTCTCCTCCTCGTCGCATTCTACGCCCTCACTAACCTCGTCAGCGTCGACACCTCCACCCATTTCCGTCTAGGAACTTGAAGCGGTGCGTTCAGACCGGCGCAATTGAGCTCGAGGGTGAGATCAGCGCGCTGACCGGGCGTAGTCCTGCCCAAGTCGAGGCATCCAGAAGCCGCAGCTAGGAGCCAGGGACCGTCGTGAGGCAGGGAGGAGGCTGGGGAGAGAGGTGGAACGCGATGCACCGGTGGGCGAGAACGGTGGAGAGAGGGAGGACAGATTCAGGGCGCCGATCGGGATCGCCCAGCTTGCGATGTGGCGGGTGCGTCAAGGTTAGATAGAGAAGGAGGGACGACGAGGAGAAACGGGAGGGCACGTCGCTCGAAACGGTGCAGGAATAGGAAAGGAGCGTGTGGGGTAGGATGAAGGAGGCCAGACTGGTCAAGGACAAGTAACGCCGAGACGGCGTTAGCGTTACTTGCGCTGGCGGATGCACGTGACCTTCGGGATATCCCGATTGGGCGCTGCACAGTGCTCCTCACCACGTCGCTCTCCCACTCTTCCTCCCATCCTCTCGTTGACGTTGACCATGACCTCTGCTGTTTCCTTTCTGCCCTTCAGCACATGGGCCGGCTCTCAGCTCTCTTCTCGCCCACTCGCTGTCCTCTCAAAGCCCATCCACGAGCGATGGTGCCCTAGCCTCGTCGGCATGTCTCATTCACACCGGCCAACCAAGGGTGTACGTAGAACTTCCAGATCTTCTGAACCTCCATGCAGGTCGTCTCGGTGAAGGATGGGCCTTTTAAATGACCTCTGGTATGTGCTTTTGCCATTGCCACCATGTCCCCTCACTAAACAGCGTCTGCTGCAACTAGGAGTGGTCCATTGTGGCCCGGATTGTTCAGAATCCCGCATCCTGCCTGCAATGGATGACGTGTACGTTTTCTCTCTCACTGTCCTTGTTCTCATACGCTCTACCTTGGTCCTTCCTGCTCACAAGATGTTTCCAGCAATGAAATACGTCCATCATATCTCGCGAAATATGGTTGGCCAGACGCTATCAATGTGAGTCTAGCCTGCGCTGTTTAGTATACATGTCTCACACTTTCCCTGATGGCAGGTTGTGATTGCATGATACACGGGGGGTTAGTATGTAGTTGTTATGGTTATTGCATTTTCGGTGAGTGCATGTTTCTGAGTCGCTACGTTGACTAATGAACTAATGCTGATTTATCTGCATAGGGAAATCCTACTAGTTAACGTCCTTTCTGGTTGTTCTCGTTACCCTTATGTATGGTCTATTGTCTGGTGTCGCTGTTGTGATTGTATGTTTGTACTATGCTTTGTATGTAGTAGTGCTGCAATACATTTTGTGTCTATCAATTCCGGTGCCCCATGCTGAATGTCTATGCTATAATTGAGGTGTATTATGCAGTAACTGTAGTGTAATTGTTGCCTGTTGTCTGTTAACTACCTGTAATTAGCAACATTTCGCAAAGTAACCTTAGCAGATAGCAGGAATTGGCAGTAGCTTACAAAAATTAGTGGACTGGTTAATTACTGCCAGTTATTGACACTTAGTGATGATGAGCAATAGTTTCTGAAAATATGCTATGAGGGTTTTTCCTGATGGAGGGGTAGGATCTTTGGGAAATTCCGGCGAGGGGATTCGATAAGGCGTATTCTGATGGGGACTCAGAGGGGCCGTTGTCGCTACATGAGGGATGGCCGAGTCTTCGAAGGGCAAGACAGCGGACGACGCGGCAGAGGGTTCCCGATGCAGAGACTGACGACGAGGTGAGGCAGGTCGATGTTTGGAGGATGTAGTCTTGGATGAATTGAAAGCCGTGTGATTGTCGATTTCCATGTCATTCTCACCCTCCGGCTCGGTGAGCGGTTCGAGCTCTTGTTGCACCACATCCTCATCCTCCTCCTCCTCGCGCTGTTCCCGTGTGAGTTGACGTCCCTGCTCAACGTGCTCGCCGTGGATACGTTGTTGCCCCACCTGCGCCTGCTCGACCTGCAGCCGTCCGACGCGTTCACGTTCGGCATGCCGCGCCTGCTGTTCAAGAACTTCACGTTCTAGACGATCGCGTCGGAGCCGCTCTTCCTGTTGCCATTTGTATTCAGCCTCCGCGCCATGGGCACGATCACGCTCGAGTGTTGGGCGATCGAACTCTTCGCATTGAGAACGTGCATGTTCAAGCTGTGCGCGCTGGATGCTTTCGAGTTTGTCTTGATGCTCCCGCCAGAGCCGCTCTTCGTCTGCGTGGTCGACCTCCATCTCCTCATATTCCGCCTGCTGACGTTGACGCGGCTCCGGCTCGTACTCCCGGCGGCGGCGCTGGTGCTGTTCGAGCTCGAGCTGTTGACGTTGATGCTGTTCGAGCTCGGCTTGCCGGCGTTGACGCTGGTCGAGCTCGTACTGCTGGCGCTGGCGCTGGTCGAGCTCGTACTGCTGCTGCTCGGGGTAGTACTGCTGCTGCTCGGGGTGGTACTGCTGGCGCTGGTCGAGCTCGTACTGCTGCTCGGGGAGGTACTGCTGGCGTTGACGCTGTTCGAGCCCGGCTTGCTGGCGTTGACACTGCTCGAGCTCGTACTGCTGACGCCGTTCGAGCTCGGCCTGCTGGCGCTGGCGCTGGTCGAGCTCGGCCTGCTGGCGTTGACGCTGTTCGAGCCCGGCTTGCTGGCGTTGACGCTGCTCGCCGAGCTCGTACTGCTGACGCCGTTCGAGCTCGGCCTGCTGGCGTTGACGCCGTTCGAGCTCGTACTGCTGCTCGGGGTGGTACTGCTGGCGCTGTTCGAGCTCAGCCTGCTGGTGCTGGCGCTGGTCGAGTTCAGCCTGCTGGCGTTGACGCCGTTCGAGCTCGGCCTGCTGGCGTTGACGCTGTTCGAGCTCGGCCTGCTGGCGCTGGCGCTGCGCATACTCTTCGCGGAGAGGCGTGGCATAGGACTGGTGGGCTTTGGCGATCGGGGTTTGTGGTAATACTTGAAAAGATGGGCTGCGGCGAAGAGGTTGCAGGGCTTGGTGGGGCGCCGCTGGCTGCGGAATGACAGAGAAAGAAGGTTCGCGTGCACACTGGACAGGGAGTGGAAGTGATTAGAAAATGGGGTCAACACATATCAGGTCTGTTTACCTTGGCGGGGTACGTTTCAGGGCTAGCGGTACGCCGAGGAGGAGCGCCTTTCGACTGGCTGAGAGGCGTTGGGGGCAAAGGGCGTGTCGGTCGAGAAGGGGCACTTGCATAGTAGGGTTGTTGCTTCCGGATCTCTTGCTGTGATGTTCTATGATCAGTATTGACATGTGGTTATCGATGACTCTCGATGCGTACCGTGTACGAAGAAGGGTGGGCAAGGTGAAGAGGATTGGCGTGTGTGTCCTGTTGGTTGTTAGCAATAGCATTTCGAGTTTCGGGGGGGGGGCACTTACTTCGCCAATCTTGCAGCTCTTTCCTCCGAGGAAGGTGTGGGAGGCTTCACCCCTGAGAGACCGCTTCTGCTTGAGAACGCTGACAGACGGTCCTGGACGCTGGGGTTGAGGATGCTGGAGACCACTTGAAAGGTCGATGAACGGCGTATGCAGCTGGTGGCTTGTAGAAGATACCGAAGGAGTGTGTGGGGAGGAAATGGGGGCAACTGAAGGAGCATGGAGACGAGAATTTGAAGAAGTGGCGTGTTGAGTGTTCATGATGTCGACCGGCGACGAAGGAGCATGGGGGCGAGAATTGGAGGAAGTGGTCCGTTGAGCATTCATGATGTCGACCGGCGACGGAAGTAGGAAGGTTTTGTATGGGTATGGTAGAAGAACAGCGAGAGAGAGAGAGGCGCACCGTGAGACGTGATCTTTATGGGCTGGAAGAATGCGTGTGGTCCCCATAAGGGCAAGCTTGAAGCTTGGAGTGGGGGCACTGCCGCGAGTGGCACGTCGAGTCCCGACGTCTACTGCCTACTAAGAGATCCGTCTTACGAGCTATCTTGAAACCATGAACACAGATTCGACAGAGGAGGTAATGAGAATGAGTTTGAGTAAATGTGCGTAGACAACGAGTCATCGTGGTTGGGAGGGATGAGTTGTCGTTCAACTTGCGTGCAGCACGGTCCGACGTAGAGCCTACATCAGGAAAACCCCCAAATGCGAATTAGCACTAAGTTAGTGATAACATCCATAACGCACCCTATTGGAATCATAATCAAACACCGGGCGTTGTATGTGCCAGTTTGGTCCTGAACGAGGTTATACTTGCTGTGTTTTAACTAGGGAAATAATTCAAAGTCGCTGAAGGGTGGACTTTAGCACCAGAGACATAATTTGGGACGGGGACCAGCTGCGCGCCTCTGAACTGACTTGGGACGGAGAGGACCTGAAGTTAGACGCTCACAGTGTCCGCTCCCAACGGCGCAAGCGCCTGTTGGCGCCTAACACCACGACTTGACTTGCGACGACGACGACGACGATGACGACAACGACCGACGGCAGTGTCTGACGCTTCTCCTCCACCAGCCTCTGTTTTCCGGCTTCGCCTCCCTCACTAGCGGCTGCATGTGAGATTACGCTTTAGCATTGCACTGTCCCTGTCGGACTGCGATTCAGGTATGAAATCCTTACGTCGAAAATTTTCATTGCCTCAGGCCAAGCTCATAGGAGCAGAATTGGGCCCCGACGGTACTAGTTGCTTGGTAGGAAATTTATTAAAGCGGTTCAGCACTATTGGTGAGTCTTCACTTGGACGTGTGTGACCCGTTTCCTAGCCGTGGCAGCCTCCACACCCCAACCTCCTGCTATCTTTCTCGTTCGCCATCATGATGCCGCACCTACCATATCCCCCCCTCCCGATTCCCCCCTCCCTGTGGCCCTTTATAACCCGACATCCAGCACGTATCTCCCGGTGAGTTATTCTTTTATCCTCGTCAACACAGGCCATCACGTTCCCCGGTCCCGATGTGCGGCACCCTGCTCCCGCACCTTGAGGCACAGATGTATGTCGTCTTGCATGATCTTCGAGCAGTCAGACCCCATGCTGTCTGCGAGGCCCTCAACGTTACCTTGCGGTATGAAGTGCTCTGGACGCACAACGTTCATCGCCTCGCCTCACCTAAGTCCATCAGCACATAGGAGGTCGTCCGTGTTGCGGCGGGCTAGCGATGGTAATCGCAGCGAACTTGCCATCATGAGCGCGAAGCGCGTGGCGCTATTTTGACGGGCAAGCAGGTAAGCCGAAATCCTTATGGTTGTTCCGAGTCCTTGGTACTTAACCGCCGTTCCCGTCTCTCGCTGTCATCACATATACCCCTATGTAAATATTACTGCTGGTAGCTGTCTTGTGTACGTACTAGTTGAATAGCAATGATAATGGTACCGTGCTCGAAAGTGCGCCAGTAATCAACTATTTCTCCCAAGCTCTACTCCCTAAATAACGTGTGCTAATGACTCTATCATGAACTTATTAGCTGGGGACTAAGCGAATTAGACTAACACTCTAATCACTCGAATTATTGGTAAATATGGCTGAATAGCATTTGGGGTTTTTCCTGATGTACGCCGTAAGCGGATTGCGAGGACATGTGACGAGTCGTGTTTGTCACGTCACACAGAAACAACGCACGGCTGCGGCGATATGTAAGTACTAAGTGTTACTCGGCGAGAGTGGACGATTTATCTATTACGCCGGCTGGCCATGGATTCTCATCCAATACAAGCATGTGGTACTCGAACCCCAATTGCCCAAGATTTCTAGAACAAGAATGCCAAATGTCAAACCGCTCTCAATGTATGGCTGAAATATAGGAAATGTTTGAACGGGATGAATGTCCGAGTCATGTACGTCATACTCAAAGGAAAGAAGAGGGGCCCACAGAAAGTCCTTCGCAATGAGGGGTCCCGTGGCACCATAGTCATTGGGACCCGTCTGCCCAAGCGTTCGGAATATCTCCATGTTTTGCTTTCCGTCGACCACTCCCCATACAGTCATGTTCCTCGGAGCCTGTCCGAAGTCCGCGACCAGCCCCTTCGGAATGTGGTCGATGGTTACGTGCGAAACGTGCAGCATGCGAGGAAGACGGACTCCGAGTTGCGAGGGTAGAGAGCGCACTTCCCAGCACCTCCCGGCGTGTACGTCATCCTCAAGGGCAACGCTCGGGTCGTCGTCTCGATGGGCAAAAAAACCTGTCGACCCTGGCGAGGTCAACTGCAGAGCAAGCCGGCCGCCATTTGCCTTGAGTGCGAAGTCCAGCGCCCCGCGTGCGGCGACCTCGCGTTCTCGGAGCGAAGCTACGATGAGCTCTTGGATAGTTCCTCGGAGTAATGGGGTTATCTCGGCGGAGGTTTCGTGATGACATGCAGGGACATTGAAGGAGAGCACGGGGCCATGCGGAGAAGGGAAGGCGATGAGGCCCATTCGTAGAAGCGGGAGGAGAAGAGCAATTGTAAGGGAGATGATACCGAAAAGAACGGGTAGTATGGGGAATCGGGCGGTTTGTGCCCGTCGTGGCGGCGAGAGTTCCACAGTTTCTCGCTCAGCGTCTTGAGAGTCAGCAGGGCGTCGCTTATGGACATCTAGGAGAAGCATCCGAGTCAGTTAGGAGAGGCGTGGGATGCATTAACTCTGCTGCTCACCAACGGAATCTGAGGGCCAAGCCCTTGAGTCCTCTCTCATCAAGAACCTTTCACCGTCGAAGGGGGACTGGTCGTGTCGGGGGGAAGGCATCGATGGTCGAAGGGTGAGCGCTGAGAAATGAATGCTAGCCCGTGTATTTGTACCGACTATGTCAACTGTCGGCTCCCGACGTCAAGGCGACTAGCGAACAGATTGTCGAGAGGCACGCAATGAATTTGCAATTCAATAAGAAGACAAAATGGTAAAGAGCGTGCATAGGTTCGTTCGCCGTAGGTCCGCCGCAGTCGCTGATCTCATCGAGACGGATCAGGGGCCTGGCCGAACCGAAGACTAGTCACTGCTCCGAGCTTCGTTCCACTGTAATAAAGAGCAGGTGCTGAGGAGGATGCATGCGAGCATAAGATGAACTACTCACTAGCAGCAACACGTCTTGCACCCCAATCACCACCGACCCAAGAAGGAACATGTTTCTTGGGAGTCACCGTGAGGCGGCGACCATCGTCGCGTTGGTATCCCGGCTCAATTGCCTCCCAAATCGCTTCTCCGGTCTTTGCGCCTGGAAGGCGCAGCCAATATTGACACCCCTCGGCGTGCGCGTTTCGAAACAAGTCGCCGGTTTGAAGGCCGGCGGCGGGATGTAGGATTGGTGGATTGGCAATCGGCGTCTCCGACTGGTATTCGAACCAACAGGTGTACTGACGGCCCTGGGTGGCGTCATGCTTGCCGTTCCCCCTAATGGTTTGCTTGTTCCTCTTTAACTTTACCTGCAGACAGGTAAGCACGGTAAAAGCTGCGCGGGGAAATTAGAGTAAGCCTACCATCTGTTCTGGGGGAGGGGTTAATGCTGCCTTAGACGCGGATCGTGTGACGCGCCGAGTCGGAGGCGGATTGTTAGAGGGAGTGGACGGCGTACGGGGAGGTGCGGGTAAAGCTGTAGGCGGCGAAGCGAGATGGCTGGACACGGCGAGTGAGTCGGAAGACTCGCTGCTTGACCGTGACGAGAAACCCATTGGTGGAGCGGAGTTGCCGCATGGTGCCTCAAACGAAACTCCGGCGCGACTGCTTGTCGACGGACCCGTCGACGCAAGAGTGGATGTGCGGCGGACCAAGATGCTTCTTAGTGGAGTTTTGGTGGATCGCCCAGAAGAGGGTTGTGGATCGACAACCTTGCTGCGAGTATCAAGAACGCCGCCTCAGAACGAGCGGCCATGTGAAAGGATGGTACTTACGACTGCGTTTGAGCTACGTCAGCGTTAAAGGCGTCGATAACGGTAGGAGCCGCGTCACTACCATTCGGAACTCTGGAGGAGTACTGCAGAATAGTGGGAGGGCGCAGTCGGGTTTCGATAGAGGCAGAGAAGGCGTAGTTAGATTCCACTAGAGGACGGGGAGCTCGCAACCAGCGGTACATGATATACAGCAAGGTAACGCCACAAGCGTAGACCAGGATTTCAACATGAGTCAATGGGTCCGCATCCATGAAGTTGCAGCGACGGTGAGGCGATTGAGGGTGCGAGCGAAGTAGACAGGGAGAGTGCAGAAGGTGCGCGCTAAAGGGAGATCCAGGTAGCTCGTATACGCTGACGAGAGCTCCGGGGAGTAGCTCTCCTGGCTACTCAGAGCTCCGTTTGCTCAGTGCCCCAGTTGTGCACGCCACACACAGCCGCCGAAAGCGGTGAAAGGAAGAAATTTCCAATACAGAGAACGTGACACGATCTCAGAGCGATGGAAGACGGAATTCAACGCCAGGACCTGCAGCATACAACCACGCTGGCACGAAGATCGCGACCACGCTTAGAGTGAACAATACAACCTCCAGGGACGTGCACGTTAGACTCGCTTGAAGACAAGGACTTGACGTGACATACATACCATACCGCACTGAGCATATATTGAATGCATGGCGTTGTTGCCGGTATGGAGAGATGTCCTCCGCCAAGTGTTCGCTGTCAGTTAAAGTTATTATTGCGCTGCCCGCAGATAGTGGCACACGACGTACGGGCGTGGCGAGCTTCTTGTGCCTTCCAGATCAAGACCGCTGTGGCACGACGACGTCCGAAAATACCGGTCGCGATCAGAGGGTCATCGGATCCGCCAGTGTGGTGCGCCTGCGCATTTTGTGAGCTTCCAACAGAATATTTCATATCAGAAAACGCTTACCGAGACTGCGAGGACAGTGCTTTCGCCTGCCGCGCAAAGTGATTGTAAACAGATAGTCACAGTTGCGGGAATTGACATACCATCCAAGGGTAGGATCTGCTTCTTACGTGAATACACATCCCATATGTTAATCCGCCCATTGCACGTTCCGCCCAAGAGTCCGTGATCCCCATGGAAAAATTGAACCGGAATTGGGTATACGTTGCCGACGTCTTGATGAAAGGTAAACAAGGGCTCGATCTCCACTAAAGCCTTGAGCGAGAAGAGCTCGAAACCTGTCAACATATTGGAAATAGCGAGTAGGCGACTATCCTGCGTCAAGCTTGAATCGGCGCTATTGAGGAATCAGTAGATCGGAGATAGAGAAAGTTCAAGGGTACTCACATGCGTCCGGGGACGGAGGTGCTTCCTATACGCGTCCACGTTTGGGCGTCGAATGCGCGCTAGAGGGCAAGTGAGTGGATGGCAACATGCACTAGCACTACGGGCATTGGCCACTCACACAATCCCATGGCTAAGGTATGTGATTAGGAGGGCTAACGAATGCGATGGTGTGCTGATCCAGTGCAAACTCGTGACCACAATTCTGGCCCCGTCAGTGTACGAACTTTGATGTGGGGCACCAAGGTTTGCAATTGAAATCCACGCGCCTGGCCAAATGGTCATGTTTTGTTCAATGAAGCGAGAAATTTCCAAAGCTCACCGTTGGCAGCGCGTCGCCAAATTTTGACCTCCTCGTGCGACCCCGAAGCCAAAAAATGGCCGTTGAACGCGAGACGTTCGACGGGGTGCCGATGTGCCCAAAACCCGTCTAACTTGATGAGTCTCTGTCAAACATGCGTAAATCCGGACGGTTCACCATAACATGATCAGAACGAACCTTGGAGATTCCGAGCGTAACGAGAGTACCGTCAGCTGTTCCGCACACGACATGTGTACGGGATTCCAGCCATCGGAGGGAGAGAACCAAGGTATTACCCAAGAACACATAGAGTAACCTACTGGTCGGCATCTCCCAGATACAAACCCGGCCATCTAGGCCTGCTGTGGCTAGCAGAGACCCGTCCGAGCTGAAGTCGAGGGAAGTTACCCCATCTGAATGAGCCTCGGGGTGTGCTAAGCGGGCGTATTGTCGATATTGGAGAGGCATGGCGCATTCAGCCGACGTAAGGGCAACGCTCAAGGAGCTCCTTGTGCACGTGAACCTGCTGCGGAGTTTCAATTTTGCACGTTGAAGCGCTGTTGCACCTGGAGTCCACGTTCCGAGCTAGCTAAAACCTCAACAACGGCGGAAATATGGCCTGCTTGGGTTCCTCTTGTGGGGCTTCACTACTCAACCGAGTTGAACTCTAAACCTCCTTGGACATGTTTAGGATGTCGCGCTCCGACCTCGAGCACGTTTGCCGTGGCACTGGGGAGTGGCACACAGCAGTTGTACTTCAATCCGAACCCCGAGTGGCACCCTTCGATGCACAGACTGTATATAAGCGTGTGCGCATGAACGCAAGGCAGCATCGTCGCACCCCAGCACGACTACTTCAGCTCGACTCGCGCCCGACTCTCTCAGCATGTCTTTCACTCAGGCCCCAAACGTTACCCAGGCCCCCGCCGTCAACCAGGCCCCCGTCACCCCGGTGAGTACTTCCGTTTCTGAAAAGCAAACACTCTGCTAACCCACAAAAGGGTGTTCTGCATATTCACCGCATGGAGACACTACAGGCGCTCATTGACCTTGCCGCGTTTAACCCCTCTGTTGGCCATAGCGTCCGAGACCTCACGATTGCGCTTCCGGTGAACACTGGTGACACCGCCTACGCGATCCGCCGAGCTCTCCGAATGACCCCGAACGTCGAGAAGTTGATTCTCACCGTTTCATTCCCTCTGCCCGCCTATCTTCTCGGTGGGGTGACGTTCCCCGGCCTCAACAAGTTCTCGACCAACCTTCCCCACAGCGCTCTCCCATCCTTCCTCCATCGTTATCCTTCCATCACCCATCTGTCTCTCCGCGGGGTCGATTGCACTACCTGCCCGATTCGCGGCGTCCACTTTCCGCACCTTATCGCTCTTCAATGCTCTTCTCGCTGTTTCCGCACCGGCATCGGACACGGACACTTCGTCCACGCGGACGACCGTCTGGCTCTTGTTCCCGTCTCCAACGAGGCGACTCGAACTATCCCTACCTTACGCATCGAAATCCTTGCACTCGACTTCTTTCCCGATAAGCGCGACATTGTTGCGAATGTCGCCGGCACCGCTCCGAACCTCCGGACGTTGAAGCTCAACGAAAAGCCTTTCCCCCAGGTACGCGATTACAAATATATAACACAAAATGCGAGCTCACATTGAGGCACAGCGACGTACCCAGTTCTCTGGTAGGGCCTGGAAGGACGTCCCTGAGTGGCATCGTGCCCTCCTGCGCATGCCCTTGTTGGAGGAATTTTGCTTGCGTACGTTTGCGAGCGTTGGAAGCCCTACGCGCTCTGACGGCAGCATGATAACCGGGTGGGCTAACGGCTGCGCCCGTCGTGCCATACCACACATAAGTCTCTATCGTATCGCACTCATACAGCCGCACGCGGGTAAACCTGGCCAAAGTTTGAGCCACTGGTACAAGGGGGGGCGTGGTCAGTGGGAGTGCATCTCTGCTTACACCGTCGTCGGGCCTCACCATCACTTCTGCATTTAATTACGTACGCACCGCCTGTACGTTGTTCTCTAATTTCCAATATCCCCTACAAACCCATTCAAATTCATTTGCCGATCGCATGTTCTATCCGTCCGCAAACGTTTCCTGAGACGCAGCACCACAAACCTTAAACTTAGGCAAACAACTTGCACGGACATGCTGTCACGAACGTTCCGTTTGGCGCCTACCTTGGCGTCTCTGTTTCCTTTTCTGGACGGTTTACTTCCCATGTCGTCCCTATGGTCCTTTGTTGCATCGTAACCCGTCTCCTTGTCTCGTAGTACAATAGCTCCTATTGTCCCTGTTGTTCCCTAGTCGCTATTGTCCTACATTCCATTGTTCTCTCTTCCACTCCCGCGTCCATAGTTACCTATTGTCCTTGGACCCCATTGTTCTGTACATGTATATAAGACCTGTACCTTGCTGCCTGGAGACTTCAGTTTCGACCTCTTGTCTCCAGGTAAGCCACTCTGTATTCTCGCTCATACATACTCGCTCAATACATCTTGTCTCCAGCCTGACTGTCGAGCCCTGCTCCGCTCTCGCTGCACAAGTGCTCGTCGACGCCCTTGCTCGTCTTCGTAAGCCTCCCTGATCTTACTCGACAGCCAGTCGTAACATTAGGTCGAAACTTCTCCACGAGCACCGGCGTACTCCTTACTCCCTTTCCTCTCGTACGGTACGCACTTGATCCTCTGTGTTGGCCTCGCGTAGTACGCGCTCTAGTCACACCATCGGACGTGGTCTTGGTTCAACCCGAGGCTTGCCACTTAGTGGTACAGTACGCGGAAAGCTCCTAACCCGAGACCCCGGTACTGACAGAAGTGGTCCGCCTCACAGCGTGGGAGGCTAGAGAAAGGCGGCGAAACAAAGCCAAGGCAGAACACCCTTGGGCTCGTGTCCCTTGGGGCTAAGACACAGCAATAGGCCGAGGAGGCTGAGCAGACAGTGTTGGATCGTGCACCTGCCGTTTTCATTTCCGGGGATAGGAAGCGAGCTATCCCTACCCCATCCACCCTGGCTTGTGAAAGAAGACCACACGTCTTTCACCCGACTGAAGTTCAGCACGAACACCTGCTTAACAGGCTCGGTGACTGGGCTGTCTGTGTAGAACAACCGTGTCCCAATTGGCACTGGATCTTTGCAGATACTGAGGAGAATCGTCGTGCGGTTGCACCTCACCTCTATCCCACACCAGC
>AYKW01000004.1:0-35672 GCA_002760635.1 Ganoderma sinense ZZ0214-1
TCCGCAAGACCTTGTTAACGCTTGGGTGAGGAAACATCTTACCGAACGGTGGGAAAAGCGTCTCGTTGAGAATGACGCAAAGGAAGACGGAAACGTTTTGGTCCTCAAAACCGAGTACAACTCGGCCTGGAATTGGTTCAACGCTACAGAGTTAGCGAACACTATCCTCGGTTACTGGAAAGATTGGCACAAGTTGTGCGATCAGGGCCACCCGATCCATGGCATAGACCTGGCGGTGTGGCCGCGGCCGTCCGAGGCTACGCGTAATGCGGGCCTCTTGGACGTCCGGACGGAATATCTAACGACTGTTTCGACTGGCGTTCCCGGTGTGACTATTGACATACCGGACGTCCGTAAAATCGGATTAACCGACCGTCGGATGATCGTGTCGCGGAAACGCACGCGAAACATGTTCGACTTAACAAACCTTTGGAAAAAGGAAGTGTTCGCAAAGTTAGACGAAGCGATACTCTCAGAAAGAGACGAAATGAATCTCGATAGAGATCCAGGAGTACCGCACTCTACGACGACTGCTACGGGCTCACTGCCCCCTGCGACTAACCACGCAGAGGGTGACTCAGATGATGACGTGATTTACATAAATTACACACCCGCCGGTCGTCGTTCGCCTGGTCTCAGTAGAGGCTACTTTGGTTAACGAATGTAAATTTGTACGGATCCGGACTCAGGAGCATTAACAAGTCCTGAGCGATTACTACGAGAATGGGAGGTGCCCGTGCGGATGCCTGCGCACCGCTTACCATTCACTGAAAAATCGACGCCGTGCGTATCGGAAAGACTCCGGACGCACGCGCCTACGTTCATACGGTTTGGCACCGTATGCTTGTCCCCTGCGGGCGAGGTATTCCATCGAGTCACGCTCGCTGGTATATCCATCCGCGGTCAAAAGGCTAAGGCCTTCAATTTGAAATCGGGGTTTAGGGGCAAAGCCCTAAACCCTGTCAAGACCCTGCACTGGTCGGTGCCGGGCCGACGACTTCATCTTGTTGGAGTAAGAAGCCTTACGAATATCGTGGTAGTCGTGTGGTCAAACCCTCGACTACCCCAAGTGGCACGCGTATCCGTACTCGTCACTGCGATCCGCCTGGCGGAGGCGCACACGAAGCAAGTCGAGCCGCGCAGCAGCGGTTCATGGCACGATAAACGTGGAAGACCCTTAAGTCCCTTCGGGGATTTGGGTGGAGAAAAGTGGTCGGATCGACCCCGGACGTATGTACCGGTGGTTCTTTCTGGCCACCGTGCGGACAGCGGATGAGTCGTATATCGTTCGAACTGCATTGGTCCACGCTATAACCCGACCGGGTCCTCTGAACCGGTCTGTGTAAGTCGCCGGAGACTTGCTACGACGCGCCCGAGTCGGGCGTGTTTCGCTCAGAAAGAAGTAGGGGTATCGTTAGTACCTTGGCGCTGTCCTCGCGGACGAATGCGGCACGTAAGGCGGATATGGGCGCCATGTGCTGTGCTTATGCTTCTCCCAGTCATATCGTTAACTCGACCCAAGATGTAACTCTACTAACTTGCTCTGTAGAGACTTATCTTCAACACTAGATTTAATCGTACGGCGACTCTCAACGTCGTCGTGTAATGCGGTCTAACCCAAACCCTAACCGTACGTTTAATCCCCGCTAATCCGGGACCCAATACACTTACGTTGGTTGTTATTACAGCTAACCTAACCCTAACCGAACCCTAACCGAGTCCAAGGCTCTAACACAAGGTAACCGTTAGCCGGTCACGTGCCTAACAGCACTGACCGGTCAGCACGTGACTTAAGCGCTCGCTAAGTTAGTCTTCGGGACACGTGACCCACTCCACTGGCGCTACGAGCGCTCGGCTATCGCCGAGCGAGGGCGCTAGATAGATGCGAACGAGGAGTGCACGTGTCTAGGCACGTGCTTGAACACGCGACGCGTGCAAGCACGTGAGCAACTGGGCGTTAGGACCAATGGCCAAGGCTCACTATGGCGCAATCGCCGTAGTGAGTCAGCCGCGCGCGCCCGACGCGCGCGGCCGTAAGTGTAAGAGTGTTTAAGTAAGAAATCCCGATCGGCGTACTTAGTCAACGCTGTCGCGGGCTTTCTAACAGTCACCTGGCGTGATTACTAAGGCCCTGATGAGTCTGTATAAGACGAAATGGTGCTGCGGTAGGAGGTTTCTCTCCACCGCCCATTGGCCACCTTCGCCCAGTCGCTCACACGCTCGCTTCGCTCGCGTGTTCGCTCCTCCCTAACCCTAACCCTAACCCTAAGTTTGTTGTCATGATCATAACGGCTTCTGGACTCGGACGTAAAAGTAGCATGTATCATAACTGCATCTCTTACGGTTCGCCGTACACCCAGTAGCTAGTCGCAGTACTTTACGCTAGTAGGCACTCTCAGGCGTGGATACAACTCAGCGACTGCATGCTCAGCCGGAACCCGACCTGGTCGGGTTCCCCGGTGCAGTCCAGCCACTAGTGGCAAAAATAGCCAGTCCGTGTCGTCATGGTTAGGGTGGGTTACATGGAAGCGTGGGAGGCGAGGGTTGGGCCACGAAGAGGGCCCAACACGGGTGAAGAACTCCTTCCCAGGGACCCGACCTGGTCGGGTCTTTGCCAGGCATAGGTGAACGATAAGGGTCGCAGTTCCTCATACGGTAACTCTGCCCGCTCGTCACAACCTCTGGTGACCATCGTGAAGGGTAGTGCTAAGCACCCGGCGGGAATTAGTTATGATAAGGAAATAGGCGGGTGAAGGACCCATTCGCAGGGTCCCGACTAGGTCGGGTTCTTGCCCAACAGAGAGTAGTGTTGGATATGTAGGAAAGTTCTACGGGCGTGAAGGACCCTTTCGTAGGGACCCGACCAGGTCGGGTTATTTCACACCCCATCTCCGCGAGGGTCGTCCGTACTGCACGCTTTCGGATCATCACGATCTCAGGCATTGTCATAACCAACTTCGTGCAATAAACACTCGGCTTACAACCATGACGTCACCGCACCACATGGCGATGATAAAGTTATTCGAAAAATGTTGACACAGACTGAGCCATCACAGGAACGTGCCAGTCTCCTGCACGCCGCCTCTGTTTAAACGGTGAAGATTGCGCCTGCCCTCCGCGGAGATGAGAACTCCGTGAGCTTCATGGACGGAAATGAATTTTTAGCAGTCTTCTCGCTGACGGACCCTGTATCGGTTGCAATATGTTGTGGAACGCGTGTGGTTGCCCTGAGTGATGATAGAACCACGGCGTTCAGGGTCTCAAACCTCGAGGTCGTCGAGGTGAATATTAAAGCTGAGAGACCTCCCGTCGGAATCTCTGTTCCAGAGTCCCGCTCTACGAACACCCCCAGCTCTACACGCACTTCCCCCTCTGCGAACACCCCCCTTTCGATTCACTCTCGCTATGCCGTCCAACACCAACCCCGATATGCTGCTCACCCTCGCCGCCGACCATCCCGATTCCTTCTACGGCGAGACGTTTCAAGCCGTCACTGGGTTCATAATCGCCCCCTTCTCCACGCAATGCACCGCCGAGGCTATCGACTTCCCGAAACCGCAGTACGACGGTGCACTGTCCGCCTTCAAGGCCTACAAAGAACGCGGCGGTGCTACTCTGCGACACAACTTCCTGTCTAGCAAGCTTCCCGCTGAGTTGTCGTTCTACACTACCGGCCGCTCGAGCCTCAAGAAGTGGGTTCACCAAGGCTGGGCTGGGTGGGGGTTTGGCGCGACGTTGAAGAAGGTGCTGAGGGACGCTGAATACGAGTTCTTCGAGTTTCACCGCACGAGGCGCAGGGACAAAGTAAGTTGCGATCCGAGTCCGCGTGAACCAACTCACTGACGTCACTTGCAGCCCGTCCCTATCGGGCAGGTGAAAATGGAGCATGTCTACAACACCCTGGCGGAGACGTTGTTTGGGGAAGACGCTATGGAGGACGACTCGGACATCATGCAACAAGATATTCAAAATTTCGTCAGGGCTCTCGTCCAGGCCCGTTGGGAGTCGCAGAGCAAGTTGTTCTGCAGGGTTCAAGCCTCGACGCTACAGGCTCACGAAGACTTGCTCGCTGAGCTCGAGGGTAAGCATTATTTTTCTGGCACTAATCACATCGTGGCTTTGCTAACAACGCACTCAGAGTTACCTGACGACCTTCCCCACAAGGACGTCGTGGACATGATCCAGAAAATAAAGAAGTTCCTTGTTCGCGCACGGCGGTTCGGCGACCGGCAGATGGAGAAGCGTATGGCAGTCTGGGAGCAGCACCTCGCGGAAATGAAGTTGACCGCCAGTAACAACGCGCCGCCCAAGGAAAATAGTAAGCTGCCGGCCCCTTTGCGTAAGGCGTTGAAGGAGCTCGCGACGGAGTCGTACGTCGCTGTCGTCTTGGGTGAGCTTTCCGAGGCTGCGGAGGCCATGTCCGCTGAGGCTATCGAGCACGACGACGACGACGACGAGGACGTCAGCCCCTACCAGTTGGACACCTGGTCCACGGGCGTCGAGCACTTCCAGAACAAGACCCCAGACGAGATGTGGGCACTTCTCGGCATCGACGACAAGACCATCCGCGGGATGAACACGCTTCAAGATCCGAATGGTCTCGTCGACTCCAAGCAAGAGGCGGCGTGGAACAAGTTGCAGAACGAAGGAAAACTGACGCCGCTGTTCCCATTCTGGCATCAAGTCGTTGGCATGGCGCAGCTGATGGCCCAGATCATGGCGGAGAGGCCTACGCTTCTCATGGACGACGTCGGTGTGGGCAAAACGATGCAGGTCGTCGGGGCGATTGCGTTGTATGCGTGGTACTACGAGTGCTTTAAGGCTAAGGGCCACTTCCCCGGAGCCTTTAGTATGTCATTTTATTGTCATTGTTGAAGCGTTACACTAACCCACCGCAGGAAAGCAGAGGGGCGTGAATCTGCCAGACAAGCCGCATCTCATCGTCGTGCCGGTCCCCCTCCACACTCAGTGGCTCCGGGAGCTCCATCGCTACCTCGCGTTCGGTCACTTCGACATCCTTCCCTACACGCACGCTTACAGCGCCGAGGGTCGCCGGGGGGTTTGGGACAAGCTGAAAGAGACACGTGCAGGCCTGCTCATGTGTCGGCGGATTATTGTCGCGACCACCGCGGTAAGTCCATCAGTTCATTGCGCACTTATACTTCTAATTTCAAGCACAGGCTGTCGAATCGGACGGTAAACACTACTACTTGCGTCCACACGAGCAGCCGCCCGCTCGTCCGAAAGTAGACAACGGTCGCGCCAAGCTGCAAACGCGCGGAACCACCATCTTCGAGCAAGGGAAGTTCGGTCTAGCCATCATGGACGAGGCTGCCAAGCTTCGCAACCCCAACAACGCGTACATGTGCGTCTGGTCATTGTTCGAGCAGTCGCATGCTCGGATCGCCATGACCGCCACGCCCATCCAGAACGGTCCCTTGGTAAGTGCAACGACGCTGACGCAGGTGTGGTTTAGCGATACCTCTCTCACTAACTGCTCCTACGCAGGACCTGTTCCACATTGGCCTGGCCCTCGACCTCCCGTTGTGCCGAGACGGCCAGTTGGGTAAGACCATCAAGAAAGACACAGCGAAGGCCGCGAGGAAGGCGACTACGGAATTCAAGGAGGCACGGAAAGCGCCTGACTTCGTCAAGAAGCTCATCAAGCGGGAAGTCGAACTTCCCATGAAGCAGACGCAGATGGATACAATGCACGGCTACGTCGACAAGTTCCACGAGGGCTTCAAGGGCTACATTATCCGTCGTACAATTAAGTCTGTCGATTGGAAGGGCGATCCGATATCCGGCCTGCCACCGCTGCACGAGCAGGTCCTCGCACTGCAACCCTCGCCGGCGGAGAAGGAAGCGTTGATGGTGATGGCCGATGAAATCTTGCATGACGAGAACGCCACCAAGGGCAAGTACCTCAACAAGGCTGACAATGTAAGTGTTTCTTCGACTGTGGTACATTGTGGCGGTGGAACCCGACTTGGTCGGGTCCCTGGAGAAGGTCCCCGACCTGGGCGCGCGCGAAGATGAATGCCCTCGTTCGAGCTCACTCTCCTGGAACCCGACTTGGTCGGGTCCCTGGAGAGGGTTCTCGACCTGGGCGCGCGCGAATGCAAAAGTTCATCCTTGCAGGAGCCCGACTTGGTCGGGTTCCCTGAGAGGAGCTGCTTCCCTCCTGCGCGCGCGACCTCGCCCATGCACGCGCTCGTCCCTCCCTCTGCAGGAGCCCGACTTGGTCGGGTTCCCTGAGAGGAGCTGCTTCCCTCCTGCGCGCGCGACCTCGCCCATGCACGCGCTCGTCCCTCCCTCTGCAGGAGCCCGACTTGGTCGGGTTCCCTGAGAGGAGCTGCTTCCCTCCTGCGCGCGCGACCTCGCCCATGCACGCGCTCGTCCCTCCCTCTGCAGGAGCCCGACTTGGTCGGGTCCATTCACTCCCAATTTCCTCCATGCCCCGACTTGCGCTGACCCCTTCCACAGGCTTTCTATGGCAAGTTCCGCCGCACGCATACGCACTACTATCTCATGGAGGATCCCTTCTGGGTTCCAAAGACCCTCGACGAGTGGCTGGCGAGGCCTTCAACGAAGCTTACCTCTCTCATCAGGATCCTCCAACACCACTTGCAGGAAGACAACCAGCCCATGTTGCGCACCTCCGTCGTCGTCGACGGGATGCCGGAGCTTGAAGACATCAACGAGCTCGAAGTCAACCCCGATTTCGTCACGGTCGTCCGTCCCCCAGGTTGCCCCGACCGCATCATCATCTACGTTGCGTTCCCTTCCAACAATCCGCTCATTACCGCCGTAAGGATTTTTGTTATGCAATTATTTTCACCTTGATTAACCGGTCTTTAGGTCCTCGACCTCTACGGAATCAAATACGTTGAGGTGAATGGCAACAAGACCGGGAACGCCCGTCAAACGGACCTCGACGCCTTCAAAACTTCAGATCGTGATGGCCCGCGCGTTTGCTTGCTCTCAGGAGTGGGTATGGCTGGATTGAACTTGGCGGAGGCTTCCATTCTCGTCGTCCTCGTAAGTCCCTCTCCTGCTTAGAATGACGTAGTATATCGCTCATACGTTGATAGGACTCCCTCTGGTCTCATCAAGATTTGACCCAACTCCTCGGCCGTATTTGGCGTCACCCCCAGCAGAAGGAAGTCCTTGTCTACCACCCCCTTCTGAAGGATTCGACGGAGATGGCTCTCACCGTCTTGTCCTATTCAAAACAATCGCTCATGCTCAAGTTTGCTGACGCTGACTCGTGGGGCCTTAGTATGTCACCCGCTCGCTATTCTATTCACCCTCTGACAACCTTTCATTGTGTAGACGAAAGTGCATCCTACTTCCTTCCGAAGTCAATGGGCACGGAGTCTGGCAATCAATCTTCCGACGAGGAAGACGAGGACCAGCCCGAGCCTGAGGACCAGCCAGAGCCTGAGGACCAGCCAGAGCCTGAGGACCAGCCAGAGCCTGAGCCTGCGCCGCCCAAGGCGTCTAAGGCGAAAAAGCCCAAGACTAAAAAATCCAAGTCCGCGCCGGCGGAGACTAAAGCTAAGCCTGCACAGTCCGCCCCGGCTCAGTCAGACTCGCAGTCCGACGTCGCTCTTGCGGACAAAACGCGTCCGAAGTCTCAGATGACTAAGAAGGCTACGAAGCACGGGAAGGGTTCGAGCACGCGTGTAGAGTCGGACCCGGATCTGGACGAACAGTCGGCGGACGAGCAGCCCGCCCCACGCACGGCGGACAAGCGTAAGGGCAAAGCGGCTGCCACCAGTAAGCATACGATTCCTATTTCTAGTTGTGAAACTAACTAATCGTTCATTTTATTCCCTTCTACAGATGCTCAAGATCCCGCTCCTTCCACCGCTGCACCCTCGACCTACCCCGGTGTCCCTTCTCACAGCGAGATCGACGGCTTGAACTCCCATCAGCGCGGCACTAAGACGAAGTCCCTCAAAACTAAGTTGAAGAAGTCGAGGGATGAGGATGAAAAGCGCGCGATCCAGGACGCTCTCGATTACCTCGCGTCAAAGCGGACTACTCGCCCTGACGGCAAGAATAGAAAGGAGCCTCGGAAACAGTTCAAATCCGCTGCGACCATCGAGTCTGAGGAAGACCGTGAGCCTCAAGCGAGTAGCTCGTTTTCAGGAATTGCTGCTCTTGCTCTCAGGGTCAAACGGGACGCCCGCGCCTCGAATGCGACTCCCTCCCAGTCCCCTGACCCCGACAACCAGGACTCTAATCTGGCGGACATGGTGAACGATGCCATGGGGCTGGGCGAGGGAGGGCTCACTCCGGATCCTGAAGACCATGGGAGACCCTCCCCGGAGCCCATGGACGTCGATCTCGATGAACCCCACACACCCCGGGCCCATGGCAGCCGCGTTCAGCGCTCTCCTCAGGCCCCACACCCCGATGAGCCCGCGACCAAGCGTCCGCGTCAACAAGCTAGTACGCATCTGCGTGACGGTGCGTGAACCTGGATATCAATGGCGGCATCGGCTCACTGCGATCTAGAGGGTGGCGTTCCCCGGAACATCGCCGTGTTGACGAAGTTTCGCATGAACTTTCCCGCTCGCGCCAGTGAAGCGGGCAAGTGAATCCAGGGTCTCGTTGCAGGCGCATCTCCACTCGGACCTCGTAGCACGGACGAACGTTGTGTAACTCGCAGTTTCTATTCCGTTCATCATTTCTTGAACCTCGGACTTACTCCTCTCCCCTCCCCGCATGTGATGTATTAATCCAATCTACGTTGTTTAATACACTGTATATTAGTATTTCTGACTGTCAGCGAAATATGCAAGCTATTGTCAGTTCTAAGCAATTTCAAGCTTAACCCTGATACAACAGTGTGAATATGATATTCGAATGGTCAATGACGATGGTCCTACAGCCATACTAGCCTGTCGTCACCGTCTGTGGCGAAGCTCGTGAACCCGACCTGGTCGGGTCCCACTGACGGGGACAGGCTGTAGGTGAGCATTACACTGTGGCCGTGACCTGGTTCCTCTGCAAGGAGCGTGCGGCAGGCTATGTACGTGGACCCGACCAGGTCGGGCTCCAGTGAGCGGGTTCTGGCAGGTGGTTGAGTGCCGGAGGTGGTGGCTGTGGGGACCCGACTTGGTCGGGTTCCCATGCGTGGGTAGCGGCAGGGATTGAGCGCTGGGTTGGATGGCTGTGAGGGACCCGACCTGGTCGGGTCCCACCGACGGGAGTGGAGAACAGAAGTTGTGGTGTAAGTATCGAATTGAATTAGATATGAGAACCTGACCTAGCTGGGCCCTGCAGAGTAAGCGATGAGTGCAAGCGATGCCGGTACCACAAAGAGGCCGTGTCTGCGAACCCGACCGGGACGGGTTTCTAGAGAGGCAGCGCATGGAGAGAAACGTGGTGGAAAGTGGGGAATTGGAAGAGAGCGGCAGACTCGTACGCGATAGAACTGAGTTGGTTACTGAAGCACGCTTTGCTAGATGCTGTGAATAAATATTGAGGAGGCAAACAAGCTGAGCAACGAATAAGGGCGACGAATAAAATGAATCCGCATACCGGTAATCATATGGCACCAAGGGGGATTCGCACCCACGACCCCAGCAGTTCTGTATGAGAACCGCATGGCTGCAACCACTAATGCAAAGTGGTCTGCGAATCCCCCTTGGTGCCATATGATTACCGGTATGCGGATTCATTTTATTCGTTACCGGTAATCATATGGCACCAAGGGGGATTCGCAGACCACTTTGCATTAGTGGTTGCAGCCATGCGGTTCTCATACAGAACTGCTGGGGTCGTGGGTGCGAATCCCCCTTGGTGCCATATGATTACCGGTATGCGGATTCATTTTATTCGTCGCCCTTATTCGTTGCTCAGCTTGTTTGCCTCCTCAATATTTATTCACAGCATCTAGCAAAGCGTGCTTCAGTAACCAACTCAGTTCTATCGCGTACGAGTCTGCCGCTCTCTTCCAATTCCCCACTTTCCACCACGTTTCTCTCCATGCGCTGCCTCTCTAGAAACCCGTCCCGGTCGGGTTCGCAGACACGGCCTCTTTGTGGTACCGGCATCGCTTGCACTCATCGCTTACTCTGCAGGGCCCAGCTAGGTCAGGTTCTCATATCTAATTCAATTCGATACTTACACCACAACTTCTGTTCTCCACTCCCGTCGGTGGGACCCGACCAGGTCGGGTCCCTCACAGCCATCCAACCCAGCGCTCAATCCCTGCCGCTACCCACGCATGGGAACCCGACCAAGTCGGGTCCCCACAGCTGGCGCCCCAGCGCTCAATCGCCCACTCACACACGCTCACCGGAACCCAACCTAGTCGGGTTCTCAACATCCACTTCTTACATCCTTAGATATGCGTAGTCAGTGCCTGTAGTGTTTACCCTCGCCTATCTTCAACAGTCGTAAATGTGACTGAGTTAGATGTTACTTATTACTACTACTATACGGGTTTACTAGTGTCTGGATTTAAATCAACAATGGGTAACCCTAAAATAGGGGTGCGTAACCCTACAATGGGGGTCTTAAACCCTACAATGGGGGTCTTAAACCCTACGATGGGGGCTATCTCATCCCTGGGGATGAGCCACCGGACGGTGTCTAATAACCCTAACCGTACGTTTAATCCCAGTTAATCCTGGATTTACTACGCTAACGTTGGCTACCACTATAGCTAACCTAACCCTAACCGAACCCTAACCGTGCCTAACGCTCTAACGCAAGGTATACGTTAGCCGGTCTGGCGCCTAACAGCACCGGACCGGTCAGCACATGACACAAGCGCTCATTTAATAAGTTAGTCTTCGGGACACGTGAAACTCCACTGGCGCTAAGAGCGCTCGGCTGACGCCGAGCGAAGGCGCTAGATAGTTGCGAACAAGGAGCACACGCGATCGAAAGTTGCGCACAAGCGGAATTTCCGCCTGTGCGCAACCGTATGAGGGATAGGACGAATGTGGCCAACAGCCATCAGGTGCCGAGTCGGCCCGGTGGCTAGGCCGTGCTAACGCACGGCCCGTTAACGTAAAAGTGTTTAAGTAATTAATCCCGAATCGGAGTCGTTAGTCATCTCCGTCGCGGGATTAGTAATAGTCACCTGGCGTATTACTAAGGCCCTGATGAGTCTGTATAAGACGAAATGGTGCTGCGGTAGGAGGTTTCTCTCCACCGCCCATTGGCCACCTTCGCCCAGTCGCTCACACGCTCGCTTCGCTCGCGTGTTCGCTCCTCCCTAACCGAGTCCAAGGCTCTAACGCAAGGTAATCGTTAGCCGGTCACGTGCCTAACAGCACTGACCGGTCAGCACGTGACTTAAGCGCTCGCTAAGTTAGTCTTCGGGACACGTGACCCACTCCACTGGCGCTACGAGCGCTCGGCTATCGCCGAGCGAAGGCGCTAGATAGATGCGAACAAGGAGTGCACGTATCTAGGCACGTGCTCGACGCGCGACGCGCGCGCGAGCACGTGAGCAACTGGGCGTTAGGACCCAATGACCCCAAGGCTCATTATGGCGCAATCGCCGTAGTGAGTCAGCCGTGCGCGCGCGACGCGCGCGGCCGTAAGTGTAAGAGTGTTTAAGTAAGAAATCCCGATCGGCGTACTTAGTCAACGCTGTCGCGGGCTTTCTAACAGTCACCTGGCGTGATTACTAAGGCCCTGATGAGTCTGTATAAGACGAAATGGTGCTGCGGTAGGAGGTTTCTCTCCACCGCCCATTGGCCACCTTCGCCCAGTCGCTCGCGTGTTCGCTCCTCCCTAACCCGGTAGCACCGTGTCCGAGACAAACGTTAACCAGCTTCCAACACGTCCTCATTCCAGCCCCCGAACTCGACCCTCTCGCTATCCCCACCTTGTCCTTCAGCCATCATCATCCTGTCCACTTCCCTCGCCCCTCGGCACTGCCTCGAGCAGGATTCACCTGTGGACGGCTGATGGAGGCAAAAATTCAGCCTAGAGCCGGAGGAGCGGTCAGAAAGGGACATTGGAAGGTACGCGGTACGCATATAGGCGGGTATATGCGGTTACGAGCGTACAGTTTCCATTCACGGCCGCATACAGGCGCGCGGCTGCCCATCTCCGCTTTCTCCCCACCTCCTCGGGTGATGTATGCATCCAAATGTCTGGCGCAGCACCTCTCCGCGGCCTTGGGTACAGGTGCGGTATCGGCGGAACTACGTACGATTCATACGGTAAGCAAATCATGCCTGCTCTCAAGCTCTTCGCGAATCATAGACAACAACCATCTAAGACTATGCCGCCATCGGCGGCCCACTACGTCTCGCTGCAAGCCTGGAACGTCCGGCCGCAGCTTCACACCGTCATTTGGCTTCGCGTACGTGAGTTTGCTCTCGCTCCGTGTTCTTGTAACTCACACCGCCTCTCGACTGCTTGTGGCACAAATTCGGGCTCGCCGTCGTTGACATTACCATAATATCACGGTCATAGGCAATAGTTATCTAGGACCTTGTGGCCGCGCGCTGCCCGTGGTACGTTCCGGGACGTCCGGCTGCAGCGATTAACGGGCCACTATGTTACCTCGCACAGGTAAGTAATTATCCTGCTCTTCGTTTCGGGCAGCACGGTGTTCTTGGCGACGTGCACACGGTCTCGCAGAGTCCGAGTCCACGAGTAAGGGTTCAAAGAAAATATATTCCGACCCCGTCGCACCGACTCGCACGCGAGGCTAGAGGCTGAGCGCCGGGTCCTATGTACATGATGGTCTCTGGGACAACATTACCGGCCGGGAGCCGACATTGAGCTGACATCGACAGAATAATCCCTGGCCTCTCTTCGTCGCTCGGGAGACAGCCAGCTCTCTGCGAGCGGGTCAGCATTCGGGAGCCTTGAGCTCAGAGTCCGGCGGCCTGATCGGATTGTCCAAGGCCTCACGAGAGCGGTCAATCTATCCTTGCATGAGGGTCTCTCCCAGTGCCCCACGATTCACTATACGGATATTTAGACTGGCCTGTTGCGGGCAGATGAATGCCGTGTGGAGGCAACAATAGTGGCACTATGTGTGTCGGAGTCCCGCCTGCAATGAAAATGACATCAGCGAAGCAGCCGTGTCGCATATCAGCGCCCAATTCCGGGAGGAAGGTAAACCCACCATCAACGTTTTTCTCCTTCCACGTCAGGCCCGAGGGCCGCGTCGTTCTCGTTCTCCCAGTGGCGCATCCGGCAGTGCGGCCCTGAGGTTCTTGTGTTAATGGATGTCTGTGATTTTTTGCTCCCACTCTTGCTCACGTAGGTGGCCACCAAACGGCGGGCAGTCATGGTAGTAAAAGTGCATACACCACGGCAGGACTAGACCTGAGCTCCGTTCAGATGGCTCTGGAGCATGAAAGCAAAATTGACACATACCTAAATCTGAGTCGCGCGACCGCCGACCCGCCGCCGGTGTTCGTGTTCTGCGGCAGAGTTGCAGGACCGTGTCCTGGCCGCACACTGACGAGTCAGCGTATATGCGACGGTTCACAGTAGCAGACGTTCGAGGCTTGTAAGGCAAAACTATTTTCGCTGTGGCTCGGACCTGGACTCCGAGTCTGAGCGGCCGCTCGTCATCTCTCGCCTCAAGTCTTGCGGCAGGAAACTATCGGCGGCCGTCTCGCGACCTCATTTTGGCTTTGACATACGGAAAACATGAGACCGTGCACCTCTTCCGGGCTGATTCACCGCCGGGGGAACGGCTGACTTGAACACGATGCGTGGTGATCGTGTGGGCTCCGCTTCCGTGCGAGTCCGCCGCGACGACTGGGGTGTTGTACACATATGTGCGACAACCATTCGAGACTCCGGTGGGGATAGGCGGAAACGTGGGCTCACCTTCTGCTTTTGCGTGAGTGCGCCATCGTGACAATTACTGTGCTCATATTTTGCATTTGCGCCCTGGTGGGTCGGGTGCTGTGTCTGAGAGCCCTGCGAAGTATGTGGGCTCCGCTTTTGTGTGGGCATACCGAGGGGAATGTTGTCGCCATCCGAGTCAGAATTTGTGCACACCGTGGAAGTTCGACTGTTGAACGGGTTCCTCATGGACGTGTCGTCCGACCTATTCTGCGGTTCTGCTATGGAACGAGCAGCCTGAGTCAGCGAAAGGCGAGTGGTCCGCCGGACGGTCACCGTGTAAGGCCTCGGAACAGATGCAATATTGGCAGGTAAGGTCAGTCGCGAAGCGTAAGCTTGAGGGGAAATTGGACGGCCTAGGCACGAGAAACGGACGAGGTAGCCGAGCACAGACGTACGGTAGTTCAGGGGTCTACATTGATGGATTAGCATTGGGGCTGCGCGTGCAAACAGCGAGCGGCGGGAGTTCACGTACGCGTAAGCATGCTTTCGGCGCCAGGATTGACAGAGCCGGGATTCGGAGATGGAGAGTGGGACGACAGAGGGTGCAGATGGTCTGTGCGGTCAGCGGTCAGCGGCCAAGAAGATATTTAAAGAGATGAACGAGGAGGGAATGAGACAGTGCGTTCCTCCTCGCCCCACCCGCCATCAGTGTTCCTCAGTCCACTCCGTGGCCATCCGCTCTCAACCGCGCACCGTCTTTAACCTTTCGAGCTTGACCCTTGGCACGAAATGGTGTCGGTTTCACGACTCGGGCATACCTTGTGAGTCCGCCGTAAACAGGCTGCTACGTCCTGTGTTTTTTGACGCTGACCATGGAGCCTGAGCGCGTTCTTTTTCGATTCCTGCAGGTTCGGAAGGCCGGCCATGTAGGTGTGGAGGTCCTGGCGGCGCGGAGGCCGAGCTTGCATCCATGAGAGTAGTCCATGTTCACATCGTAGGTATTTTCTGTAAGGTCTGTGGCCACAGTAGAGCGGCTTCGGAGCTGGAGGTCTGGCAGTGAGGGACGCGAGCGCCGTTGAGAGTGGGTTTGGAGGTGGGAAAGAAGACACGGACATGAGGAAGACGTGAAGAGCAGTTGAAGGTGAGGGAGACGCCGGGAGGCTGGAGGCCAGGGGTTGACATATGGGCTGTAGAAGAGGCGAGTTCAAGTACCGGCCTTAGGTGGCTTAGAAGGATTAGCGCGACCGAAGAAGTCGAGGCTTGACATACCTTCATGGAGGTTAAGATCTCAGTTGCTGGTCGTGTGAAGGACACTTGATACAGCAAATGTATAGCTCGCCGATCATGCTTGCCTTCCAGGAACTGTCACATGTTCCGCCGTCGAAGCGCAACGACAACCCACAAGGACTCATGGATCTTACTCTATGTAATAGATCCCCGGTGAAAAGGTAAAGTATACAAGACCTAGCACCGACTATATATTGCTATTAAGCTACTGCTGCGCGAGTCTCCGCACGAACTCGATCAGCGCCCTGCACACACCCTTCGTCAGCACAAACCCAATCCCACATGCAGAACGGAAGCAGGTCAAAATCAACCATCTACGTACCTTGTCGGACGGCCCGTCATGCCCTTCTCGTGATATGGTCCGCTCCCCGACGCCTGTACAATTGAGTCAGTCGCTCGTCCTCCAGGGTGCATCACCATCACCGTTGCAGAGGAAACGGAAACATACCTCCATCGAACCCGCAATGTCGATGTGTGCCCACCGGATGGACGGCTCGTCAGCGCCTTCGGCGGGCTCGACGCCCTCGACGAAGGACTTGAGGAACAGCGCGGCGGTACAGCAGCCCGCCCGCTTGCCACCAGTCTATAGCGCGTAGTACCAGTACACCGTCAGCGTGCCAGAAGCAGGATGACGGGGACGAAGAGGGGAGGCAGCGTACGTTGCAAAGGTCGGCATTAGATGAGTAGATCTGAGGGCCGTACTCCTCGTCGAGGGGCATGCGCCAGAAGCGGTCGTGCTCGCGGAGACCGGCAGCGTGGAGCTCGTTCCAGAGCGAGTCCGAGTTCTATCACGGAATTAGATATTGCGCACGCCCGGTTGTCTGAGGAATGACGTACGGTAAAGACCCCGGAGTAGACCTCGCCGAGACTGTAGTCCATCGAGCTGGATGAAAACACGTCGTTGTTAGCGGGGAGACAGAAAGAAATTGCTCTGGTGAGCGCACCCGGTGAGCGTGGCGACGTCGATGAGGGTGTGAGGCTTGAACTCGGTCGAGCCGTAATAGATCGCGTCTAGAAAACGAGCCCGTTAGAAAAGCAAGGATAGGATGAACAGGCGAAGATCTCACCGGAGAGGACGAGACGACCTTCTGCATCAGTGTTGTCGATCTCGACGGACTTGCCGTTCATCGCGTAGACACTGCAAAGTTACCGTCCATGAGCACCGGACGACAACACTGAAAAATGAACGGACGTACGTGTCTCCAGGCTTGTTCGCCGTCGGACCGGGGAGGTTCTCGGTAAGCGGAGTGAGGACGACAAGGTTGATGCTACATGCGAGATGTCAGTACGTTCACAAGGGACGAGATGACAGGCACGTACGGGACCTTGAGCTTGGCAATAGCAAGCGCGGTCGCGGACACGGTCGCAGCACCACCTAGAGCGGGAAATATGAACACACAGTACGTCTACGTCGGGGTCTGCCATGTACCCATGTCACCACGCATGAGCTTCATGCCCTGCGAAAGGAAACACAGCCCTCAGTCTCGCGGCGGACAGTGAGTGCGTGTGGGTGACTTACTGCAGACGGCTTAAGGGAGATTCCTCCGGAGTCGAAGGTGATGCCCTTGCCTACGAGGACTAGCGGCGCGGCGTCCTTTGCGCCACCGTTGTAGTGGCTACGTGTCCACGATGAGCTGCGATTTCACCAGGCAGGTTAAAAGGGAGGACGTACATTTCAAGGAACTTGGCAGGCTCCTGAGAACCTTTGGCGACGGAGAGGAAGGTGCGCTATTTGAAGCGTGAGCACACCATAGCGTGCGATCGTTAGCGTGTACTGACCATGCCCTTCTGTGCAGCCCATTCTAAACGTAGACGTATGAGGGCGATGAACGCTAGGATAGGAATTTAAAACACACCTGTGTCCCGGACGATGACCTCGACGTTGGGGACTCCGGCCGCCTCGGCCTTGACGCGCTCTGCAAAGATCTAGGTCGAGAAGTTGAAAATTAACTCGCGTTGAACGATGCAAAACCTCGGTCGTACCGTAGGCGTCATCATGTTTGCGGGGAGTTCCATGAGCTGGGCGAGAAGTCGGTCAATATGAGTCGCGCGACGCGTGTGCTGGACACGTACCGTGCGCGCAAGGTTCTGGGCTTGTCCATACACGACGCCAGTCTCCCACTCGCCGTTCTCAGACACAGCGGAGAGCGTGAGCTTGTCGGGGAGGGGCTGGGCGAGGCGAGGGTCGAAAGCGGAGGTAGGCTTTGTCTTGAGGGTGAAGTGATAGAGCGCGAGGTGGGCAGCGACAGCTGGATCGCGATACGTTCGTTCGCGCGTCGCGTGCAGGAGGAGGTGAGGACGTACCTGTAGCATGCGGGTCTGCCGACGCGTCAACGACGACGTTGCCTCCCTCGACGGCCTCCCCGAGCTCGCGGACCTTCTTGATGGCGCTGCCTACGGTCTTGCGGACTACCTCCCTGCGCTCGTCGCCCTTCTTCTGGCCGAACTTGTCGCCAAGAGACGATACCGCGGTGACGTTCTCGCCGTAGAAGAGGTGAGTTGTACCCGCCTTCGGAGGCTTGGGGGCATTCGCGGTGGGAGTCGTGTGCCAGAGCTTCGCAGCATCGACAGGAGTTGCTGTCGCAGCGGGCGCGGCGGGGTCGATGGGGAGGACGTAGATGGAGGACATTCTTCTGAGGAGTGACGGCGAGCGGAGGACGAGGCAGGTAGCAGAGCGAGAGACGAGCATCTCTCCGTCTCCCAGTGTCTTTTATCGTGTATGTAGAGGGTGGCACCCAGGCAAGCGCCGGTCACTGGCAGCCATATGCACGCGCGCCCCGCAGGAGGACCATATCAGTGATCCCAGACTGAGTGATCCCCCCTTCGTTGCCCAGGTTCCTCTTCCCGACATCGACGGTCGAGACGTCGACCCTTTGAAGCTTTGCCTTTCACCACCACCATAATCCATCCCCATCCTACCTCCTCCCGCACTTCGTCCTCTGTGGCCGCCAGCGGTTTCGAGCTCCAGGTCAAACCCATCCAGTCCTACAACCGAAAAATTATCGTCTGTATGGCGTCCACATCTTCCGGTTCGTACATGCTCCGGTCTCATCGATAGCATCGGGTCGTCATCGACATCTTCAGGCCATCTTCCTGAGAAACCCGAGGCTAATTCTCTCCATCTCCGAGGATCCCTACCATTTCGAGGACCAGATGCTCGGCGACGACATCATTCCCGAGTCCCCATGCCCGTCTCAGGCTTACCTCGTGAGTGATTCCTGTTTGCACATTGTGGCACAAATTCTCGGCTTTTGAACCCCATCCCGGAGTGTGCTTTACTCGACCCTTCACTGGGGCGAAAGACGTCTTTCGACTGTCGTTAAGTACTTTGCCTCCCTGCTTGTCTTCCTCTCATGCTGTACTCAGGCCATCTGGCTTGCTGAATCCATGCCCGCCCATTCCTTATCACGTTATCCCTGGTCCCCGAATGGAAGAATACTGCGACACCATGTCCACCAGGCGTTCTCAAGCTGCGGCCAGATACGGGGTGTGCCTACCGTATTATCAAAGGTTGGTGTTCTCGAAAAGTCTTCTCCCTTGCGGTCCGACAAGAGGCTCTTGGGTTCCGTAAAGCTCTCGGATATGTGCTCGCGACCTCTCCTCGCCTTTTTCCTGATCGCACAGATAGATTTCGTGCAATATGATACTTGGTCTGCTCCGCCGCACAGGGATGCTCGGACGGTCGTAAGTTTAAGGACGAAATCGACACCTCTCAAGCTCGACGGTAACATCCACGTATGGATTCAAATGAAATACATAGCTTCCTGTGACTTATTGACTGCTTTTCCGTACTTTAGACACATCTGCCCAGGTCTTTGGCGCATTCATGTCCATCAGATTACGGAGCATGCAGTCCCCATACGACCGAACTCTTTCGACGGGCGAGCAGGCACTGCTCTAGTGGGCGACGGGCGTTCAAATCAGGTGGGAAAATGGCCCTCGGCGGTTGGTAGAGGTGAGTCGTGCATCACCCCTTCGTTCAGCCGCAATCGTGGCCGTCGTCAAAGAAGATTTTCAAGAGAGGCCTGGATTCTGCGTCCTGGTTGATGTCCAAAGCGTTTTAAGCATAATAGAACGGTAACTTGAACCTCGGGTGGCCAGCCGCGGCGCAGTGACCCCTTCTCCTTTTGTTATCCCAGTTTGGCATTCATTTCGCTTAGGCCCGAAGTCCTTTGTTCAAGCCGTCTTACCAACGCTCATGTATAAAACCAACCATCAAAGTCCTTTCAACCAACTACTACTTCGTCCCCTGCCCCGTCTACTGGGTAGAGGTCTCTGACTGTTTACTCGCCTGGTGATTGGCCTTTCGGCCTTAGTTCTGTTCTCGCTGTACGCATATCCGGTTTCTGCTTATACCCTCACGATGGAAATCGCTCGACCTCTGCCCTCCTCCCTATCTTCTTCCTCTCAACCACCACCTCCTCTATCCCATCAACGCCACCGACGTCCCGCGTTCAGCGGCAAACTCCTCGGCCTGTTCACTACGAAGGGCAAGCCCACCCCTGGACAGTCGCGGCCGGTCATTTCCCAACCACAACCGCTCCAAGGCCGCATTCCTGCCCGACCGAAGCGCGCGATCGCGGAGGTTTCCAACGGCGAGAACGAGCCACCTGTCCCATCCCCACGTCCTCGTTTCCGCATCCAACCTAGTTCGGACAGTAACGTCGCGTCCGACCACGCCGTCCTTCGCTCCTCCTCTCCTGAGCGCAAGCTGCATACCCCTCCCAGAGGCGACCGCGTCCGTCCGCTTCCGCTCAAGAGCGCGCTGAAGAAGTCCGCGTTGGAAAACGCGTCGCACCCTCCCTCACCGGACAGTGGTGTTCTCAGTTCGTCGTCCATTCCGCCAGAGACTTCTCTGAAATCTCGCAGGTCGAAGGTCACGGCTCGCGTCTCAGGAGGTACCTGGATGTCGTTCACGTCCTCGTCCCGCAACCACGCCACTGGCGCGTCCAGCGACGCCAGGGATCCTCGTCCCTCATCGGACGGCACGCGGCAGAAGAAGACCGTGTCGTTCGCTCTCGAAGAGGTAGAGGCTGAGGCAGAGCCCCGCTCGTCCACCAGCAAACTGGTTCCATTACGTGCTTCGGCGCCGGACGAACTGAGCCACTGGGACGAGATCGCGCAAGAGCTCGACAGCCCCGCGCCTTCCCGCCCCTCGTCAGTGCTCAAGCGCAAGGCCGAAGACTACCCGGAGCCGCGAAGGACCAGAACAGCGCTCCCTTCCCGGCCTGGATCGCCGACCGTTATGCGCAAGGCCGTGTTCAAGCCCGTGGCGTCGTCTCCCCCCGTCTCGTACCGGCGTCCGCTCTACAGCAGGCCCGTCCCTAATCATGGCGATACCAAGGATCTCGTAGCTCGTCGCCTTCCTCAGAGGACGACCTCGTCCAAGGCCGACAGGGCTCCTGGTCTCACGTTCATGGGTGGAATCGTCGACACGGCGCTGCAGGAGTGCGCTCGGGACAAGATTCGCTCGCCGCCGCACAACGTGAAGGCGACGGCACGGTCCATGGAGGGGTCCCCGGGCGTGCTGCGACGGATCACAGCCGACATCGTCCCCAACGAACGCCACTCGGTCGTGTGGGACGCCAACGAGCGGTACGTGTTTCCTACGCTTATCCAATCCTTCGTATGTTGTTTAACATTGGTTCTGAAACAACAACAGTGATACCTTTGCATGGGGCGGCACGATCATCCTGCGCGATGCGAAGGCCGCGTCGTACTTCTACCCCCGCCACTGCATCAAGGACTTCCACCTCGAGTTCTGCGCCCTCCCCGAGCCGCGCTCCGGCCTCTCCCCCTCCTCCGCCACCACGGCGGACCCCGATGCCCCGCCCACGTACGACTGGCGCACCTCGTACACGGGCCACTTCCTCAAGCGGCACGACGTCCGGCAGGAGCTCGACGTCGCGCGGGGGATCGCGCTCGAGCCCGACTTCGTGTTCGTGAAGCCGGACGACCCGGACGGCGCGCACGCCTGGATGGTGCACTTCTGGGTGCCCGTCCCGCTCGCGCTGTTCGCGCGCTCCGTGCACCGCACGTTCCTGTGCCGGGCGAAGATCGTCGTGGGCGGGTACGATACCCCTGAGACCGTCATTCCGGCGGGCTGCATCGCGACGGGGATCGAGAGCCTCAAGTCGGAGGGGTTCATCAAGTTGGCTGGCGGTGCGAGGGACGGACGGGCGGAGGAGAGCTGATCGTCCGAATCGTTGAGGCTTTCATGCCACCCATTGTTATCATTATCACACTCACTCTGTATCGTATACATCCGTAGGTAGGTCCACTCCTTAGCTGTCTCATTAGGTTATTCCGCGGGCGGACACGCCGTTGTTGCTTACTGTACACGTACGGATTCTCTCCGGTTTTCCGTGCCTACTGCCCCTCCTTTGTAGCTTATTATGTCCCGATTTCTGTATTTGTAGGCAGTGTACGGGTAGTGCTATGGTGTATGCCGTCCATTGGAATAACAACTTGTCCATGTTCGAATCGCGCTGTGGGCAGATGTCTGACTACCGTATAACCCATATGTAAGAGGGTATGACACACTCCTACTAGTAGGCTACTACGTGTCTCAGTCGATGGAGGTGGTTGGGCCTGGTTGGGCTCGTTAGTTTTCATGTCGAGGCTTCGATTGGGGAGGAGCAATATACGAAGGAGGCGTGTCAGGGAAGTGCACATCCTGTCACTCAGGAAATAAACTCAGATGCTCAAGTCGGAGTCCTTCCGAACATTCAATCAGCACGTAGAGAAAAAAGGAGGAACAAAGATCATGTTGCGAAGCATATCATAGACCCTAAATATAGCGACAATAGAAACAAACCCATAAGAAGAAAAATATGCAGGGTATAACGACGGAAGAGAATGATGATTGCGAGCGAATAGCAGAACGACAGCGGGGGATGAGTACACAAGTCCGTGATGCGGTGGTTATCGATGCATGTGAGGTGGCTATACGATACGTTGCGTGACAAGTACATGAAAACGAAAGAGACCTAACTACCATTTCTAGGGAGGGAAATAGCAGATGTGATGGCAGGGGAGATAGGGGAAGCTCGGGCTTGCGCAGTGCGGCGCTTGACCTGGGCCTCGAGCTTGCTACGCTGCTTGCGAACGTCGTCGTCTTTGAACTTCATCGAGAACGCAAGCTCGATGAAAGCGTCCGGACTAGGCGGGAGGCAAGCAGGCGGAGGGCGGGATAAAACTTGGAGCACAGCTTCGGGGGACGGAGACTGTAGGATAACACGTCGGGTACACGCGAACAGCGCCAAGCCGGCTCGGAACAGGAATGTTACACCTAGAAGAATCGAGGCTATGTATCAGGAAGTATTGTGCGCCTGATGGAACAGGAACAAACCTTCAAACAAGAATACATCCCACAAACGAACAAGGTAGTCCGGAGGCAAGGCGTCTCCAAATACAGTAGTGAACCTATCGAAAACAGGGTCATCAGATGCATCGAGCACACGAGAACGCGAATCTCACCATGCGCGACACACAAGTACGGGTGAGATTGCCATGCTACCGAAAAGCTTCTTCGCCGACGGAGCGTCGTTCGACTCCAAAGCCTTGGCAAACAACGTCGCGTCAACTTCCAGCTGAACGCAGCTTTTCGAGAAGTATGGACGCAGGTGGCTGTCCATCAGGGAGATGAACGTCCAGAACGCGTCTTCCTCCGGCGATTGAAGCAGGAGCTGCGCGGCGACCAAACCGAGACCTAAAAGAAACAACCAACGGCCGTCAGCGACGTCATCCGGGGATCCGCAGGAGACCGCCACAGGTCACAAGTCCACACACCTCTCGAATACTGAATGTCCGGTACCATACACAGATACGCCTGCAACAGCTTCGCGAGCGATCCGTCCTGGAGCTGTGGATACGCAGCGAACGACGCCTGGATATCGCGCTCGATCTCCGCATACGCCGCAACCTTCTCGCGCTGCGCCAGGCGCTGATAGAGGCCCTCCATCCGCTTGCCCTTGCTGTCCGCGAGCGCGGCCCACACCTGGTAGCGCACCGACGCCGGCACGCCGTCCAGCACCATCTTGCGGATCTTCTTGCTCTTCCGCGCCTGCGACGGCGCTATCGTCGACAGCGTCGAGATCCAGCGGAGTTCGCGCTGGCGGTGCGCTTCGATCTGCGATGCATCGCTTTCCTTGCCCGACCTCGCGTCGCTAGGCGACACGCTCCCCGGCTGCGCGAAACCTTGCCCCGCACTCAGGCTGTGGCCAGAGAGCTCCGAGAACGCTGGGCTGCCCGTGCGCAGCAGGCCAGCGCGTGTACTGGCAGGACTTGGGCTTGGAAGGGACTCGAAGCTCCCCCCTAACGGCGACATGGGCAGTGACGGCTTGATGAGCTCGAAGTCGGTATCTTGGACCTGCACCGTGTCCTGTTCGGTCGTATACTCGCTTGTTGTGCTCACACTGACGGTGGGGCTCTTGATTGACTGATGAGATCCTATATCGGTGGGCACGAGGCGGAGCGGGGCCATCTGTGGTCGGCCGCCGCCGCCAGCGCCATTGCTACGTTTGTTGACATGGAGCCCAATCACACCACCTCCATCCGACGCTTCCTCCATCCGCGATACGACAGACGGCGACGAGGCTTCCGACCGAACTGTGTCAACGGATAGTCGCGGGTTAGACAGCCCTTGCGAAGCAATCCTAGTGCGCGTTGGGGATGACATATGATTAGAGAACGACGTTCTCGTGCTAGTAGGCAACATCGCAGAACGGCTGTGGCGAAGCACCCTCGGGGATCCGGGCGGCGGGAAGTTGATCGCGGACCTCGGCGACGACGGTGGGCTCGTGTTGAGCGCGACGGTTTCGGGCAATGTCGCCAACGGCGACTGGAGCTGTGGCTCAGGTGACCCTTGCCCGATGCCGTTAATTGCGAGACGCGGCGACGCGGGACCGTTAAACTCGAGCAAAGGTCGCTCGTTTAGAGAAATCGACCTAGAAACCTGTTGCTGTGCTGGAGAGACAGGGTCCGCTGGAGAAGACGATGCTGGGAGCGGGTTCGTAGACGCACGCAGGGGAGGAGAACGTACAGGCGGAGCGACGGCCGCAGACGGGCCCCCGACGACTGTATTGTTCTGCGACAGCGACAGCGGCGAGGGCGCGTGGAGGCCCCGCAACACCGTCGGCGAGTGCGAGACTGTCGCGCGCTGCGGCGCCGGCACGTTCGCGACCGTCGTGGTGGTGGCCATCGCCGACTTCGAGCGCTTGGTAGTGATCTGCAGGGGTCGAATTGGCGACAAAGGTGGCGATAGCGGGCTTGCCGAGATAGCGACAGAATCGTCCCGGCTGCAGCATGATTAAGCGTCATGGAATGCTATACGGAACTAGATTTGAATGAAAGCACGCACCTTCCCTCATTTAGTGCTTGGACCCTGATGGACAGATCCATACCGCTCGTGAGCGCAGAGAAGGACCGCGACCTTGGACGGGACGTATGAACCGTGGGCGTAAAGTTTGTTCTCTGAATCGGCGCAGACCCTCCAGATCTCGGAGCAGGCTCCGGAACAGGCCCAACGGCGCTCAGCATCTGCTCGATATGAGCTGGAGGGGGGATGGGCGGGGACGTCGCGCTCCGCCTGCCCGTCGGGTCTGCACTCCTTCGTCCCGCAAGATCGATCGCAAGCTGAGTAGGCGGCGAAGAGCCCGGAGCGTTCGGTATCTGCGCCGGGGCCAGCGCAGGCGGAGAAGTCGCACTCCGCCTGGTCGAGTCCGCGCTCCTCCGTCCCGCGAGGTCTATCGCGAGCTGCGACGCGGGCGAGCCAGTCCTACTAGGCGTCCACGGCATCGTGGGACGAGCGGCGCGATTTGCTGGGACGTTGTTCTGCGGCTCGTGGCTGAACGTGATTGGAACGGGGCCGAAGGACGTTGCGAGATCATACTCTAATCGCCCATATACCGTCGGGGGAGCAGGTCGTCCTTCGCGTCTCGCAGCAAATGTCATGCCTAGGAAGTGGTGAATCGAGCCTGGGGGCGGCCCGAGGTGCTGAGGAGGCGGCAGTTGTTGCTGAGCCGGCTGAGGGCGGCCGTACATGGGTCCTGCAGTCGACGGGGCTGGCTTCGGAGCACCCGGGTGAGGCATGAAGAGGCTCTGCCGCATGAGCGGATGGGGCGCGGGCCGATTCGGGTCTCGGATACGAGCCTGGGGATGTCCGGGCGGCGGGATGACGACAGGCTGTGGTGGAGACGAGGTGGCAGGAAAAGGCATTGGAGACGTTGAAGGACCTGGAGTAGCAATCGATGCAGGACTTGAAGCGTCACTGGCGGTAGGGCTGTAAGGCGGCGGTGGGGGGCCTTCAGTGTCGTCCGCGTTCGAAAGCGCCAGCATTCGCTTCTCCTTCGCTGCCGAGGATTCTGAACCTTGAGAGACGCGTGCGGGGATCGCAGGCGTAGGAGGCGGCGACTGTCTCGCTGCAGGATGCTCGTCAACAATCTCGCCTACCTGCGACTTAGCTGTCAATGGTATCCCTTCATGCTCTTCGACCAAGAGGTGACGAAGGCTATCGCGAGAAGCCGAACCCTCGCCCTCACCAGCGTCAGCTCGCCACTTCATGTTCATCACGGCAGCCGTGTTGGAGGGGTACACCGGAGACACGAGCGTCGGAGAGCCGAACGATCCCGACGTCGCAGAGGGGAGAGACGGCGAAGCCTGAGGAGAGCCAAACGTCGTATGCAGCAGCGGAGACGGCTCTGGGTCCTTCCTGAACGTGAGCGGTGCCGGTCTGTTCTTCTCCGTCCTGCTCGGCTCCTTGGCGTCATCAACGTCCGCGAGGGTAGTCGACGCTGCTAACCGCGACGGCAGCTTCCCCTTCGATTCCTTCCGCTCGCGTCCGCTGCTCGTCGACTCCAGACTGGTGCGTTGGTTTGGCATAGGCGGTGCGTCCGACCCAGACCCGACGGTGTAGATCGAGCCCTTGGAGAATCGGGACATCTTCGAGGCCATCGAGACCCGCGAGTAACGGTACTGGTCATATATGTCGTCTGCGCCTTCCCAGTCGCCTTCCCCCTCGGACTCGTACTCGGATTCCGAGCGAGCCATCGCAAGCGACCGAGGCGAAGTTGGCGAACGAGGGGAGAGCGGTTCCACAACCGGTAGGGGCCCTAGCGGAGGAGACTCGGAGTACTGGGAGGAAGGTTCAGAAAACTCGGATCGTCCGGTGAGCGGAGGCTCCAGCATGTTCGTGGTCGGCAGCACCAGCGTCGTGCTCTGCGGGCTCTCCGAGTACTGTGAATCAGAACGCATGGAGTCAGCGTAGTCCAGAGCCTCGTCGATAGCGGATTCGGGTGACTGGACTCGGGGGATCGGTATGGACGGCGAGTCGTCGTCCTCAGAGTCAGAATCGTCCGTGCCGCCGACAAAGTCCTGCAACAGGGACAGCCCGATGTTGCCCGCGCCGTTGTCCGATATCGCCACAGAGATCCGGTGCCTAGACTGGTCGTCCGAGTAGATGCTCGAGTCGCGGTCGACTGGGGGGAAGCGGGACGTGGTGGGGTCTGGCAGCTGGGGGTGCTCTATCGGACTGTCGGTGCTGAGCTGCTTGGAGAGCTGGTCAATGCGAAGCGGAGGCGCCAGGGGTGCGGACTCCATCTGATCGTCATCACGGTCAGATGCGATGCCGGCCTCGTCATGGCTGTAGTCCGCTGGGGTTTCGGGCATGGACGAGAGGGACGTCGCCTGAGATTCGTGGCTCATAGAGCGCCCTGAGTGGGAGGAGCCCTGTCCGCTCGACCGATCCTCCGGCTGTGGGGATGGGGCATGAGAGAAGGCGGTGATGGAGATGCTGCTCGAGGACGAAAGGCTAGGCGCAATGGGTGGAGGGGAGATGTCCGGCTCGTGTGTGATAGAGATGGCGGGCGAGGGCGACGATAACTCACGAATGGAGGATACGACGGGCGAGGGCGGGTCACGGACGATAGATACGGCGGGGGAGGCGGAGTCGCGGGCGAAGACGGTGAGGGCGCTCTGGGAGGAAGACGGGCGGGAGATGGGGGAGGCCGTCGACTGTCTCTTCGTGAGAACAGGCTTCTTGAGGCGGCCCTGGAATCGCACGGCCTCTCCGCGAAAGTGGCCGACGACGCCCTCGCAATAGCCCTAGCAGCAGCACAGCATCAACGGCGAAATCAAGAGATGGGCCTAACGGCATACTTACAAGGTAGAGGTCGACCTGGCCCGGGACTTGCATGAGGACCGTAATCTCGTCGTCCTAAGATGACGTCGGGGATTAACGTTTTAATATCGGGGCGGGTGCCATGTGGGCGCAGCGGGGCGTACCTGCATGAACATGAGATCCTCTGCTCGCTCTGCCACGCAGTCTTGGAGCGCCGTGCACTTCCCAATCCCTCCCTTGGCCGCAAAGCGGGTCCACCTCCCCAGCTGGCCGGCGTCCATGTTCGATGGAATGTCGCGGGGAGAGGCGAGGCCGGTTCAAGTCGAGGGATGTGACGGGGACGAAAGGAATGGAAGCAGGGGAGTGAAGAAAACGCGTCCAGAGAGAGCGTGAAGCAGAAGGAATCGGTATCGGGGTCGACGAGGACGAGGACGAGGACGAGGGCGAGGGCGTCGTGACGTTGAGGATGGAGGCATCGACGACAGCAGCGCGAGCCGGACGCGCTGCTTACCTAACCATATGAGATCCCCATCGGGCTCTCGATCCACGGCCCACCTGCCTGTGCTCAGCTCTCTCTCGCCTCTCTTTCGCCCATGCCTGCCGGTTGCACAGGACACGAACGCGTCCTCGATCTGCCTCGTCTTCCACGCTGCTTGCTTTTCGAAATGCGTGCTTCTCGCGGCCTCGCCCAGCTCTCCGAGTCCGCCATCCAATCTCGGCCGTAACAAGCCCCGGCTGCCCCAACGCTTGTCTTGATCTCTCGCCGGCTCGCTGCCCGCATCTCTCACTTGTCTTTTGACGTCTGTCCGTCTCCTTGAACCCGGGCCTCGTCCTCTCCCTTCCCCACACCAACGCGTCCTTCTCAACACCGCCGGACGCCCTTCAGCTCGAGCTTGTGGTCGGGAGAGGCGCAGCACTTGGTGCACCATTCGGCAGCCCACCGCGTTGCTCACGGCCAGCCAGCGCGCCCTGCAGTTTTTGGCAGACGAGCTCGCACGCGGTTCGCGCCGTAGCCCGTTGCTGGCTGCTGGTCATTTCCCAGGAGGTAGGTCCAGGACGGGTGTGCTGAGGTTCCTTGACGCCTCCTGGACGCCTCCTCGGCACTCGCCGCTCTCTTCGTCCTATGGCTGCTCTCCCCGTCTTTCGCCCGGCCGTTCTCGTTTTTTTGCTCATTTCGCACAGTCATTTCCATCAACATCTCCTCCTGCGTACGTCCACGCCGCTATTTTATCATCAATTCGTCGCTAACCGGTGCCGTTCGTAGCACGCTACCCGGTTCGAGTGGCACCCGCACTCCCGACCAGCCCGACGTCAAGCCCGACGACACGCTCAACCTCCCTCGCTTCCTCCCCCGCCCAACCCCTCCAGTCGGACCCGTCGACTTCGACCGCGCGAACATCGACGCGTGCAGCGGAGAACTGGAAGATGTTGATTTCACACCCTCGGACTCGAGGTCGCTCATCCTTCGTCCGTTCGTGTGTTTCTACTCGGCTCGGCTCTTGTCTAGTCGGCCACCGCATACAAGGTGCATCTCGCCAAGGCCGCACTCGTTCTCCGTGCTCCAACATCTACACATATTCTCGGTACGATATCCCACCCCGCTACACATGGCGACGACGACCCCTCCACGGACTCCACGCGGCCTCCAGTGCCGGTATACGCGCAATCCGGGCCGTGCGGAAGGTCTCACCGCGACGCAGACCGCGGCCCTGTCGCCTGCGTCCCACCACACACGAAACCCCACCCGCCTTACCCATGCGACGAGCCGGATCTCACGTCAAGAACGAGGTCAGTACGTTCCTGTCGTGCATACCCATCCCAAGCACGGGTCAGACACCGCGGCGTTACTGCATAGCGAAGGGGATCATGCCGGTACGCATACAACGAGCACAACAAGCACGTACCAAAACCGCCGGGTGCACGCTACGTCGGGAGCACGGTGAGCTGCGTTGCTGTCGCGTTTGCACGGACGCACAGGTGAGCGGGTGAGGACGAGCAAAGGAGGCGGGGGGGGAAAGGCCATTGACGGTTTCTCGCTCCCCTCCAGACCTTTTATATCGTACTTCTTCAGGGGAGGGCGGCCCCACGTCGACGCCAGTCCACTGTGAGTCCGTGACCGAGCCCCTCGGACCAGCGCGCACCTCGGCAGAGCCCCCGTCCCAACCAGTCCGAGTCTCCAAGCCGGTCCCCGTAGTACGTACCGTACCAAGCCCATGTCGTCAGCGGCGCCCGGCCGTCCCAATTTCCAGACATCATGCCACGCTTCTCGCCCGCAGCACCAGTACTCTGCCGACTCCGTAAGTCCGTCCCCCGCTTCCTGAAGCTTTCAAACGCGCGCCCCTTGCCGGCCCTCGCAACGCACCGTGTCCTGTCCGAAAACGCTCACTTCCGCTCGTGGACAGCCGACCGCGGCCGCCCCTTCTCCTTCCCCTTCCCGAGCGGCGACTCCGAGCTGCCCGCCGTGCGTCTTTCGATGACGCGTCTGCGGCGATGGCCCGATCAGGCCACGGTCTGGTCGTGGCTCCATTCGACATTCGTACGGTGCGTCTTTCATGTCCGAGTCGTACTCGTCGTTCGTGTGTATGCATCGGGTTTGCTTGCGCGGATTGAATGGAATGGACGGTTGTGCTGCACAACGGCGGCATGGGTTTGAGTGCTAGGATCTTGAGGAGTACCGTACCAGCCGGGCTCGTTCACAGCAGAGAGCTGTCAGCGCGACCTCGGTTTCATCATGGCTTACGAGAATGGGGACGTACCTGCACTGATACAACCGTTCAATCTCGTCGTACCTCCGGCGCTGTTGGCATGTCGCTGCCATTTCCCTTTCGCCGGCCGTGAGTGGGCACTGGTGAGATCTACCTGGGACTCGGCTTCCTCGCGCGACCTCCACCAACCGCTGTGACGGACACTGGCAACATCCTGGCATTGTCTATACATCTGTGTTATTCCGATAAATCCAATTTCGAGCTACGTCGTGGCTGTAAACTTGTACCACAACGCCCTGGCCCATCCTCCAGGTTGCTCGGGCGTCGCAGCGACGTTGTGTCTCTGTCCCGACGCCCTGGCCTGCCCCCATGTCATTCCAGCCTCGTACCCAGGCCGTGTCCCTGTTCGCATCTCCAGCATCCCTCAAGCTGGGGCAGCACGGCTTCAATACCCGGAATTGAAAGCTTGCCCGGTGTAAGCTCAGCCGTGCTCAGCCAATCGATGCCTGCGGTTACCGCGTCCCTGGTTACAACGCAGACTGCGTCCCTGTTCTCTCCGTTCGCAACTCGGATGGTTTAAGCAGGAGAGACGCGCCGCCTCCTGTATCGCGAGGTTCAAGTTCGTCTCTGTCAGCCTGGTGTGCGGTCCGCTAGAGCGGCTGAGCATCCCCATTCTCCCGTTTTGCGGTTCAGGCAGTTTCGGCCAGATTTCAGCGAGACCGCGAGCCCACCAGTCAGTGCTTCAGCACGTCGCCTCCCATATCACGAGATTTGTTCCGTCTGCGCGGTGGTATGCAGTCCGCCCGAGCAGTCGGGTCTCAAGCGTGCATGCGGAGTTCAAGTTGCTGCGTGCTCAACGTTGTTCCGCGATTTCGCATGTTGACAATGCTGCGTCTCCCAGGCGGCTCTCATACTCGTGCTCGAAATGTACGTGCGTCTTTCATGTCCGAGTCGTACTCGTCGTTCGTGTGTATGCATCGGGTTTGCTTGCGCGGATTGAATGGAATGGACGGTTGTGCTGCACAACGGCGGCGTGGGTTTGAGTGCTAGGATCTTGAGGAGTACCGTACGAGCCGGGCTCGTTCACAGCAGAGAGCTGTCAGCACGACCTCGGTTTCACCATGGCTGACGAGAATGGGGACATACCTGCACTGATACAACCATTCGATCTCGTCGTACCTCCAGCGTGGTCGGCATGTCGCTGCCATTTCCCTTTCGCCGGCCGTGAGTGGGCACTGGTGAGATCTACCTGGGACTCGGCTTCCTCGCGCGACCTCCACCAACCGCTGTGACGGACACTGGCAACATCCTGGCGTTGTCTATACATCTGTGTTATTCCGATAAATCCAGTTTCGAGCTACGTCGTGGCTGTAAACTTGTACCACAACGCCCTGGCCCATCCTCCAGGTCGCTCGGGCGTCGCAGCGACGTTGTGTCTCTGTCCCGACGCCCTGGCCTGCCCCCATGTCATTCCAGCCTCGTACCCAGGCCGTGTCCCTGTTCGCATCTCCAGCATCCCTCAAGCCGGGGCAGCACGGCTTCAATACCCGGAATCGAAAGCTTGCCCGGTGTAAGCTCAGCCGTGCTCAGCCAATCGATGCCTGCTACCGCGTCCCTGGTTGCAACGCAGACTGCGTCCCTGTTCTCTCGGTTCGCAACTCGGATGGTTTAAGCAGGAGAGACGCGCCGCCTCCTGTATCGCGAGGTTCAAGTTCGTCTCTGTCAGCCTGGTGTGCGGTCCGCTAGAGCGGCTGAGCATCCCCATTCTCCCGTTTTGCGGTTCAGGCAGTTTCGGCCAGATTTCAGCGAGACCGCGAGCCCACCAGTCAGTGCTTCAGCACGTCGCCTCCCATATCACGAGATTTGTTCCGTCTGCGCGGTGGTATGCAGTCCGCCCGAGCAGTCGGGTCTCAAGCGTGCATGCGGAGTTCAAGTTGCTGCGTGCTCAACGTTGTTCCGCGATTTCGCATGTTGACAATGCTGCGTCTCCCAGGCGGCTGTCATACTCGTGCTCGAAATGTACGTGATGCCCATCGAGCGGGCGGTGTGCGGTCTGCAACCCCTCCTCCAAGCCATGTTAAGCCAGCGAAATCATCCACGACCCAGCTCCAAGTCGAGTTAAACAGGGAAAATCGATATCAACCATGTCCGGCCTCCGACGGCCTGCGCTGTTGCGAGACGGACAAGCCTCAGCACGATTGTCACGGCCTCCGGCTGTTTCCAAGGTGAGTATGGTATATTGGATGTGATTGACGTCGCGTGCCCGTTCGGATACTCACGTTTCGGTGGCCGTCGCTTGGGCGGCGCCCTCCGTCCTGCAAGCTGAGGACCAATTGGTGTCACTGTGGCTGGCCCGATGCCCGTTCTCCCCGTTCTCGGCGGCCAGTAGTCCGTCGAGGGCAACTTCCCCCACACCTGTGCAGTGTCTGAAGGCCGAGTATCCAGCTTCCTAGCCTGCAGTCCGTCCGCCGTCCTTGTACCAGATTGTCAGGGCAGATCAAATAATACACAGATTGCTTCACGCGTAGTCCCAGAGCGTATACGGGCTGCGAGAACGCAGACCCACGAATTCGAGGCCATCCACGACTGTCCGATCCCAGGCCCCCAAGCGCGACCCTGCCAGTGCATGGTGCGTGCCGTACCAACGAGTCTCGACCCCTTCAAGTTGCCGACGACTTTATCAAATGCAAACGCGATCATTTCGCAGATCCGTACACGGAGCGTCCCACCGGGGACCCACAAGGGCGTCGACGGCCGTCCGAATGTCGTCATGGCCGCGCAACCGGGTCCCCGATATTCGCATCTCGATTCACGAGATGCATCGCGGACGGCGCGTGCTCCATCGTCGTTGCTACGGTGCGCAAATCGCACATTCCGTACCTGGGACCTCCGGGGCCCGCACGGGATCGGCCTCTGGGATCTGTGTCCCTGTCACCGCGATCCCTCCCTTCCTCTCCCGATCCAGGTCCTTCCCCGGCTGCTTGGTACGAGCCGCCCCTTCCATACGCGGGCCAACAGCTCGGTATCACATACCTAGTGTGTACCATGTTGGGCTTGAGACCTCCGACTGTCATTTACGAGACACGAGGACAATACAGCAGTTCAGTAGTGCATGGCATTCAGGGAAGAACAGTCGGATTCCGGAGCATGGAGCCAGCGAAGCGGAGTCTGGACCCGGCATGCAACTGGCCTAGACACCGATGATAGGCCCTGTCCTTTGGCTGCGCTCGGCTTGTTCGAGTGTGTAGACCGGAATTGATATTGAAATATTTTGTCCGAAAATTTGAGTCACTAAGGAACATGCGTTTCAAGTCAAGAAATGCCTTCTGGAGTACTGGTCGGTTTGCTCTCGCTAGATATGCAAGCTACTGCATGCTGCGACGTCTGGATCTGAGGCCGCGCACGGATCCGGAGCTCTGAGTTTCCGACATCAGCCTTTATCTGTTTCACAGAGGCCGCCGGGAAATGTCATGTACACTTACTGGGATGCGGATGCCGGACTGCGGGCTGGGTGCGGGCGCCGTAAGTGGAGTTACGACTGAAGGACGCGGCTTGTTTTGTTCTCGCTAGTTTAGACGCTAGCATGTCGTATGCGTCGAAGCCATGTACTACTGGATGACATGTCTCGAATGCGAGCACTCGGACAGGCATATCAGTTGATTCCAGCTGACTCCGGCGCGCTGCGAGCGCTGAGGTCGCTGTCGAGAAAGGAAGCTTGATTGGTAATTTGGCGGCGGAGTGTGCGAGTAGTACTAGTCCTGGGGGCAAAACTGATTCGAAGATGCGGAGGAGCGCGGGGCCCGCCATGACCGGCATGCCCAGATGCCCTGGAAACACGAAGCGAGAAATTTGTGAGCACGGTCGAGAACCTAGTTAGCAACCAGCTGCGCACCTGTAGCGTCGCATCCGCGTCTGATGTTCGATATACTATCCATTACCCTCCGAATCCTCCCGCCTCCCGCCTTCCGCCCCTCCTACCCGCCCCATTCAACCTCTCCTCCTCTCATCTTCGTCTGGGCGGACTCGGACGTTGCTGTTGCGCACCGACGAGGAATGGCTTGCTGCTGTTGCGAATCCACAGGTGCGTCCCTAGCTCTCTCCACTCCAGCATTCTCCCACCCTTGGCCATTGCGGCATCAAGAAACACAAGGACCGTCCGAAGACGGGCCGTCGCTCAACCTTCTCCGGGACGGGTACCTGCGGTACCTGCGTAACGAGCACGAGTCAATGTTGTGTGTAATGCAGGCGGCGGAGAGAGGAGCTCGGGAGAGGGCGGGTCCGTCCGCATTAGCGGCGAGGGGAGTCTTGCCACTCGCAAGACTCAGAGGTGCGGGCGCCATGGCGGCCGGAGAGCACCTGACTCGGATCCGAGTCCGGAGGCGTGGTGGTCGGGTCTTTGAGGTGGTCGGTCGTAATAACTTGCGATACCCTGTAGTGTAGTCTACGCTATGTATACTGGATGAGAAGTCTGCATCAATAACCTGGTACGTGCTTCGTCTTCGTGCTCCGAGAGGTTTCTCATGTGGAGAATGACCGGTTTTGCAGGGAGCATGCTCCTACGCCCTGCTCGGTATCTGGACGATTACTTGGTACGTAAATCCCGCTCGATCTAGACACACGGACGATTGATTTCTGAGTCGGAACGGGACTTGTACAGACTTACAGGGAATGGGAGGCTTGGTACGGTCTCCGCTGTCCCGTGCGAGCGGTTTCGCGGCGTTTTAGACGCTACAGTCAGTAGGACCGGGCATGGTACGTTCTGACTTTGGAGGATCCGGACGTTTGAAGCACAGCAGCCAGTGCGAGGTTCGTAGAGAAGACTTGGTACGCAGTTCATGGCCGGGGCATTGGATGTTTCTCACCATGAAGCTCCGCAAGCAGGAGTTGCTGACCGGGTAGCCATCCGGCTCGTTGTACGCTCTACCATGTCGATTACGGCGCGCTCTTGAGGGCGAGATTTGGTATGTCCTTTCCGGAGTTCGAGGCACGGCCGCACGAGGCGGGCTACTAACAATAAGTGCAGCGTGAACGCTCTGCCTCCGGAAAAGTAGTAGCTCGGAGCCTGTGAGCCGAGCCTTCTGTGCAGTAGAGTATGTGTTTGCGGGTCATAAAGACTAGAGTAGCTCTGTAAAGCGTAGTACAAGTGTATATGACAGCTTGAAGTCCCCCCGCCCCCCCTACCGAAACTACGCCCCTCCCACCGAAACTAGAGCCCTTATACCGAAACTACAGCCCTCCCACCGAATCCCACCGAAACTGCAGCCCTTATACCGAAACTACAGCCCTCAACACGCCCCGTCTCACTCGTTCCACTTGGTACCTCCGTGCACGCACTTGGTGTGCTCGCGCTGCCTTCGCCGCCCGCACCCGCGCTCAGCCGCAGCCACCGCAGCCGCTACTCAACGCCTCGCCTATCGCTCGCACCCGCACAGCCACAAAGTCCCCAGTCAACGAATATATTGCACGCCCGTGTGCTACGTACACGCTCGTAGCTACTCAGCCCCCCGCCCGCCACAGCCCGTCCGTGTCCGCGTTCGAAAGCGCCAGCATTCGCTTCTCCTTCGCTGCCGAGGATTCTGAACCTTGAGAGACGCGTGCGGGGATCGCAGGCGTAGGAGGCGGCGACTGTCTCGCTGCAGGATGCTCGTCAACAATCTCGCCTACCTGCGACTTAGCTGTCAATGGTATCCCTTCATGCTCTTCGACCAAGAGGTGACGAAGGCTATCGCGCGAAGCCGAACCCTCGCCTTCACCAACGTCAGCTCGCC